>DWEJ01001287.1:0-13404 GCA_018245835.1 Mysoria sejanus stolli | reverse complement strand
AGTGTTCGACCCGGGAATCGAACCCAGGACCTCCTGATCTGCAGTCGCACTTGCAACCACACGACCAACGAGGCAGTTAAAATTACACTACCCAATATTTTATTACGCCTTGCACAATGAGTACTAATTAGTTTTTTTTTATTGTATTCTGGTCCCTGAACTAGCCTATAATCATACCTGTAATCCCTGAACAGGTAAGCAAAGGTTATTACACTGCCACGCTTCACCAGTCACATTTACGGTTGCAACCACAACTTGGTTGCAACCAAGGAGGCAGTCAATATATAATTACACCCATACACAGAACCAATGCTTGTGCTGGTCATATTATTATTTATTCTGGCACAACAAGCAGTGCCCTATCCTCTGCACCAACGGGTCAGTCTATAAAGGTCCATGACATATCCGTAACATATAACTTGCGGGATTTATACGAAAATTTAACAACTGAATCTTTTTTAGCTAGTTTTGTATGTAGCTATATAGGTGTCGCTTTTTAAGTGAATATTTAACACTAATCCAACAAACGTAAAGTAATAAATTAAAAAAAGACAGAGGCGCTGTCTTATGGAGACTTTGATAAGCTCCATCCAAGTGTTGTTACATCTTTATAGGAGCTACAAAATAATGCGCGCACGTAAAAAAATTATAAAATTTACATTTTGCAGATAAAGTCAAACTCACAAAGCCGAGCCAAAAGAAATATCAATGTGACAAATGTAAACAGATATTTGATCAAATTGCTGAATTCAAACTGCACACGTTCGGTAACCACAAGAGTCCGAAAGCTACAGCCATGGCAGGCGCCAGCGATGTGAAGTTCAAGTGTTTGCAATGTGGTAAAAACCTTAAAAATCAAGACAAGTTTGAGCGGCACTGCCTCGGCCACGGCGACCCGGAACTGGAATGTAATAAGTGTCACAAAGTTTTTGCGTCCAAATTCACCCTCCGCACTCACAGAAAACTACATTTAAGAAAATATTCCTGTGAGTATTGTACGAAAACATATTCGAGCAGTGACGAGTTGAAAACTCATTCGGCGAAAATACATTTTGTTTTCTTGTGCGATGTATGTACGTTTAAAACTAATAATTACAAACATCTGATGGAGCACAAAGCTTTGCACACTGCGATGGGCAGAGCGTCTAGTCTAGAAGAAGAATTCAATGTTTCACTCGGAGAGGATTTAATCAGTGACAGTGGTACCCTCACACCTATGCCTGACAATTCCGAACTTGAAATCATGGAACAGGAAATAATAGATTTGAACAAACAGGACGAGATATCGCGAGCCGACGCTGTTATAGCTAAAGTTGTCTCGAACGACATCTTTCTTCGGCATGCCAAAAAGTCAAAACGCTACAATAAGTATAAAAATGTTATTATTATTTCCATATTTTATTTACAATAATACGCATTATACACAGTTTTATGCTCAACTTCATTTATTCGAGGGAATAAAATGTTAGTGGTATAACACTTCTGTATCATAAACTTAACACAAGACGTAAAATTTCAAATTGTATGTTTCAGAGCTGCGACGTCTGTCAGAAAATATTCGACAGGGTCGGTGATCTTAAGCGGCATCTCATAGAGCATGTGATTAGAAGCACACTGGCAAAAAACCCAGTCAATAATCACGGGACCCTGAACATTGTGTGCGAAGTCTGCCAAGCGGAATCCTTCACGAAAATAGATAAGTACAAAGCACATTTACGCGAACACGCCAAAGTTACTCTATATAAATGCACATTCTGCGATAAATCCTTCAGTGATTCCAGTAACTTCTCGAAACACAAGAAAGTACACGGATCCACATATTTCCAATGCGATTTATGCCAACGTAAGTTTAACTCCAAAAAAATGATCTCCCTGCACATGGATTATCATAACAAAAACTCTCCTATTCAGTGTTCTTATTGCGACAAAACATTCCACTTTCAATCAATGTTGAATAAACATATCCGAGGCGCTCATACGAAACAAATGTGTTCTAGATTTCGATGTAGATTCTGCCAAAAATATTTCGGAAGTTTAAAAGAGAAATGGGACCATGAATGGATGGTTCACAATGTAAGAAAAATGATAGTTGATTGCAGAATTTGTGGCGCGAAGTTCAGAAAATATTCAGAGTTGAAACGCCATTGCAGTAATAACCATAATATGGATATACCCGCAGCGAAAAGATTACTTAAAAATCGTAAACTTATGTAACGGCTGGTCCGTATTTCGAAATAACTTTTTTCGTAAACTTTAAATTATTTAAATATCAAACTATGTTACAACACCATCTATCGACAGTTCATCTAAACAGTCATATCAAATACTTCTAATAAATAATAATCCACTTAATGTAACACGTGACGGCAACGATAATTATATCGTGTCGTTATCACATTCAGTGGTATATTTCATTGTTTTTTTTTTCATATTTAGCATTAGTTTTTATGAAATAAGAGTTAATTACATTCATATACGTTCACATTATTTATTTAAGTACGATTAATATTTAGTTACCCACCAGGAATTTGTACAGCCTAGTAAATTCAGTATTTACAATGGTAAGATACTTTTAAAAGACTGATGTTTTTCTAATTTCTAAGAAAGACCTGCTTTATTTTATGATCTTATGCTTATAGGTATATGTTTATATTTCTTACAATATTTTTATATAACATTAGCTAGGGACTAGCAACAAATTTTTAGCTAGTAGCTTGTTTTAGTAGAGACTAGAGACAAAATGGATCATGTCTTATTTTTTTATGATTGAAATTAAAATATCAAATGTAAAAAGAAAATTGATTAGTGTCATTTCCTACAGATACAAAATCAAGAAGTAGATACGAATACATTACAGTGTTTCGAGTGTCTATAACTAATAGATAATTTATAAATGATTTTGTAAGTAGCTATGAATGTGGGTAAAATTTCTCTGAGTTTTCTTCTATAAACCCAAACGGGAAAGTATTTGTTTAAGTGCGTTCCGTCGCGAATAGATTTTGCTTCATAGATACCATTAGTGACTTTGATTCCAATGAATACTATTGGTTACAATAGATATGTATGTAATTATTTTCTTGAAAAATATAATCTTTAATGAATCTTGTCATTATCTTCGCACGTGCAATCGTTTCCTGTATCGGGTTTTCAGTTTATTGTTTATGGCGCGAAATCCTTTTATTATTCGTTTAAATTATAATTATTTGGATTAACTTTTTTGCTCTGTTTTTCGAGATTTAATATTTCACACGATTTTTGAGTGCTATTGTATGGTCCTGTAATATTGGAACCAGGTAATGTAATTGGAAACAGGTAATAATAAATTTCCTAATTGCTTAACTTTTTTTATAATACCAGGAACTTTACGTCTGTCAGATATAACTTTCGAATATTGTCACTGTCTAGACACAATTAACAGAACATTTTTGATATATTTTTTCAAAATAATTACCTATACTTAAAGAATCAAAACAATAAGTGTAACCTGAAATCACTAAATCAAAAAATACTTTCAATTATAAAAGAATTACTTATGAAGTAGGTATCTTACAATTTCGGTTAACTAATTATAGAATTTAGTAAGTTGATTACCAATCGTATTATCAATTGAGTAACTTACATTTATGTTCTCACCTATTGTTAAAGACACATGTAGATTTACTTTTGTTATACCTCATTTACCTTTAGTTTGTTGAATTTATTTTTAAAGCTATTATGTTCTTTGTTTTTTGATTAAATTTTTTGTTAAATATTTATAATTTTGTTTTATTTTCTTTATACCATGCATTTTGCTTTATTAGGTTCAACATTATCAGGGATTCATAAGTATTTAAATTATAAGATATCATTATTTTCTACCATGTCAATGAACACAAGAGAAGGAAATGAAGATTTTGCATCTCGCTTTTACTTGAGAGATTTCATTAAGCACATCTTCCATTTCCATGCTATAGATATATTTATTTATTTTAAATAGATTGACAAATGTTCCCTGTTATTATTATTGTGACCGTATATAATGCGCAATGTACGTCAATTGAATAACGATGTTCGTACTAGTGTCGTGAGGAAAACGCCATGTTCGAAGCGGTCTTTACCGACCTTGGGCCGCGAGTGCCGCGACGCATGCGCTCAGTGAGTCCGCTACAGACGGACATCGGATTTCCAGTCGACATTTCCACGCCGCAGTCCGCGAGAGTGCGCGAATTGAGTGTGTTGTGTCGTGTTGATCGCGTAGTGAACCCGCGACCGTACATTGAACATCTCATTCATCTACTTAATTTACCAAAAATCATCTGTTATATCACACTCGTTATTCAATAGCACAGTTATTTATACGGATTCGAGGACATCGGCTGGGATAATAAGGTTAGTATTAAAGACGATTATCTTTAAGCTGTCACGTTTCGACAATTCAACGTGCTAATACGTTGATTCCATACAGGGTTTGTTTGTGGGTTTGTCCGTATGTTTGTTTATGTATCCCCAGGCGTGGAGCTCAGTTTTATTGCTCCCTAATAATGTAATAATCTTAGGCACCGTTTCGGGTATATTTGTCTGGGATACACTTAAAATTCCATTAATTCTGATCGATTTCTTTGTCTAAACAACTCTGTGGTTTGTTAGCGGCTTCGTGTAAATCAGGTAACTACGTTCCATTAACATTACTGAATGTAATATTACGTAACACCTACATCAATATGGAATATCGACAGCTTCCTATAATTCCTTGAATTATATTTCAGAGTGCATTATATTTCTACTTTTATATAAATATTTCATATGTTATCAATTTATATTTTAAGATAAAAATGCATGTCCTTATTGTGATTCTAACAAAAATATTTATTTATAGGTAAATAAATATCTACGTACATACGTAGATATTTATTTACCTATAAAATAATTTGAATTAACGATTTTATTTTTTCGAGATAATTGGTACCATTATTCTCACGGATGGATGTTTTTTGCTCTGTTTGAGTATTTTTGTATTTGATTTTATGATTGACTATTATCCGGTTTTAAATTTTATACAATTAAAAATGCTGCCTTATTACCGTTATATTATTATTACCAATACTAATAATGAATTATTTTACCACTATCTATTAATTCCCTTAATATTACCAAGAATTTTGCAAGTATAAGTTGCAATTTAGTGTTAGCTATAGCATCTCATACATCTCAGATTTATCTGTTTATGTGCATATACTTTGCATATACAAAGCGTAGCGTAGGACGACCTCCGGCCCGCTGGTCCGACGACATCTGGAGGATCGCCGGCAGACACTGGATGAGGAAAGCGGAGGACCGAGCAAAGTGGCGCGCTTTGGGGGAGGCCTATGTTCAGCAGTGGACAGCTGTAGGCTGATGATGATGATGAATTTTACATTTTAGCACCGAAACGGTCACCGATACTGGCTACTTTTTATTACTCGTCTTAGTTACAATAGAACAACGAGGTACGGTGTGACAAAAATATCTCCTTTCTTTCACATATAACATATATGAATATTCTACAAATTTAATCATCTTCCTTAAATGAAGTAGTTAACATGCTTCTTCGAAATGAATCTTGATGAATTTAAAATCGATGTGTTATTGATGAACGTTCCCACAGACCGTTGCCCACCAGCGCTGCACACCAGCGCTGCAGTGTAGAAGTACACTATATCTCCGCTAGTCATGTATATTTACAAATTGTAGGCGCTAAATGGTTAGCTATTATAATATTATAACTATTAAATTACAATTTCTTACAGCCACAAGACGTATTGCTACCTACTTAATATACAAAATGTAATTACATTTGTTTACAATCATTTAAACAGATCGATGAACCTTCCACTCAATAAAGTGAAGTATGTAAAAGCGAATGTCATTAATGAATGTACGCAAAACAAAAGGTACCAGTGAGCGCTCGCGAGCCTAGCGATCGCGAATCGTGAATTATTTTAAATCGGAAATAATTAAGCGACGACCAAACATTGGTACATCGCGGAAATATCACATTTCACGCAAAACCGGACATGAAGGTAATTGGAAAACTAAAGTGCTTTTTGAATATGCACCGGCGATCGACAACGGCGGTGTTTAAACATTTATAATTAATGAAACTCTCTACGAGTAGAATTGTTTAAGTGAATCAGAATGACAAAAATGTATTAATAACATTTCCTATGTGATATGGTTTAGTTTCTGTAACATCGGAGCATCATTGGTTATCTATATTTCGTTTAGTTTTTGTAACATCATAGCATCAAAACGCATCGCCGTTACCGGAGAATCGACCACGGTACAAGATTTAAATTATAAGTGGTCATAAATTGGAATTTGAATTTCAGTGCAAATTATCAATAAAACGGCAAGCGCGATCCATAATCATTAATTATTATAATGAACACGCTACAATACAATTTTCGAGTCTATCACATAAATTCTGATAAGGTGTTTCTTTTTCACGACGTGTTAACGTTACGAATCATCAATCATTTAGCTTTTTAGAGATCTACAATTGATATTTGAAGCTTCGTTAAATCGCTTTTAACTGGCCGTTTTCCAGTTCGTCGATCAGATTAGTTAAACGGTCAATATAAGCCGCTACTCTCTCGTGTAAAAGACAAGTTATTAAAGGTATATGTACATTATATGCAGTTGTAAAGACGCCATAAAAAATCTCATGAATGTATCATAACACCACGTCAGTACTAGTTTTCTTGGGGGATTCCGTTCAAAGCCATATAGCGTTTCAGAAAGCGAAAAATTATCATAATAGAGCTAAGCCTAGCTCAAACTGTAAGGTTGTATTGTATTAAAAAAGAAAAATCAAAACTATTGTTCAGTCATTTTCAAACTGGTAGGTAGGTACTACATCCTACCATTAATTAACACTGATCTTTTATTTAACTGTACTTTTATTTAACTTTACATAAAGCTATAAGATAAATCAATACAAATTTTAATATTTTGTTGTCAATTAAACTAATATTTGTATGTGTTTGATATTCATTAAAATAAAAAATTCATCGTCTATTTTATGTCTTTAATTGTATTATATGCCTATAAATTATATGTATATTATATGTCTATAATTATACTGTCAATATTAATGAATAATAGTTCGTCGTTAACAGACGCACATACTACATATTTATGGAGGTAAGCTCTTTGATAAAAAACTATAATATAGTATAAACGTAAAAAATATAGACAACGATCAAATTCCCATCACTGGTTCAAACGTCGTTTGCATGTAAACGGAAAAAAAAGGCTATTAACTTATAACCGATTACATTGAAAGAAGAAAGCATAATATTATAATATTATTATTATTAATTAATAATAATAAAAATAATATGTACTCGCTTTCCGCAACCCGCCGTCGGTCGAACGACGCTTCAGTGACACGAGATGACATTCGCACATCTGTACTTTTACGAGTACGATTACGGCACATTCATGGCGTGATTTAACGTCACAGTATATTCGGTGTGTTACTGGTTATATTGTGTAAACTAAAGGCAACCTCCACATACTTATGCTTTATGAATACACATTTATTAACTGACGTGATATGACAGTGTAGACATACATAGATACATGTTGGATGAATAATTAATATATTATCGAGAGATGTGTGTATATATGTGTGAAGGTGTGTGAGAGGGTGAATGGCTGTGTTTATTTAAGAGATTACGTATTGTGCAAACGCAAGCTGACCGCTAAGTGCCTCTTAATGTTTAACAAATATTTTATATTACATACATACGTACATATCTTCACGCCAGGTCCCTTACGGGGTAGGCACGAGAGCACGGAGTGTCAAATATCTCTATCCTTACAGACCTGCCGCGCCTCCTCCACATTAATAACTCTTTTCATACATACACGCCGGTTTCGGAGACTTCTGACTCCCCCATCAGCCAGTATTTGGCCTATTCCATCTAGATAGGTGAGTCCTAGCCTCCCTCGGCACCTACGTCCTTCAACATTCGCTTTTCGTATTAGTGATATTTAATAAGAGGTCAGCATTTAATTTCAAGCACCTTACTACTTCAGTAATTCCATTGAAATGTAATCATCAAATTGGAGTATAAATTAGCCAAACGTTCTAATGAAATAGATTTGTTTGCGCGATTATTCATAATAAAAGTATTTAATACAAAATTGTTGTAGTTTAGTTTCATCTGATACTATATGAATTATGCATCCATCCAGCGTAGTTAAATGTAAAGGCGTATGTTCATTGTACAAATCTTCCTTCTGATTTATTAACACATTTATACTACACAGAAATGCGATATGAATAATTAACGCAACTTCAGACACTACTCACGGTACTTACGGATAAGAGCCACGGTATAGTTCATACACAGGCTTTGACGGCACTACAGCCCCTAACCCTTATGATCCCGACATATTAGTGTAAGTTGATTGTTATTTTTATATTTAAATTATAAGAGAGTTTATGGTTGTTGAGCCGGGCGTTAGCGGCGCGTCGTGCCGACTGCCCGCTATTCTTGATGGCAGTGTGGCGGTGTGTGTGACATAATATTCGAGGGTACAATACCATCTGTAAGGAGGTCGGTCGTCACAGTACACCAGTTCTACCATTACAGCCGCGTCGCAGGGCTCGTTAAAGTGTGACGCGGCTGGGATGGTATAGCAGGCGTACTGAAACGCGAAGCATTCCGACTCCATTTCACTGTTCTGGGCTGTCCATTTGGTCAATCTCGTCCCAATCAGGGTCTAGGTTACGAACAGATGTGCAGACTTTCAACAGTTGAAAACCTTCGAATGTGGGGTCACATTGTCTCTTTCCTGGGCCTTGAGTGGAATTTGAATATGTAGCTTATAGTCATTTTGCATTCGGAGTGTTTCGACCTTATCCAGTTCATCTGTTGGATACCATATAGCTGCGTAATCACCTGTTGTATGTCAATAACGTTTACAGGTCTATTTAAATACAGTTTACTTTTTAAAGTATTTCCCTTTATCGCTGCCTTACATGTATCTTTTTGTGCGTCTCTCATGAAACGATAAATACCGTACACCAACCAATCATACCACCTAATTTTATATATTAATTTGTTAAAACACTTGGCTGTTTTCCGATTGTTATCGGTATCCCGTGGTGCTTTTTACTCGTATTTGTTTCACTGTCCTCTTCCTACGTCATCGAAAATTGTTTAGTTTTGTGAAACAAATACTCGACATGGCTCGGAAAGTTTATCATGGCATTTATGTTCATAGAAAATTCTGAAAGGATGTTATGTTGAAATGACGAGGACCTAAACGAGGACACTGGCAACCTAGGTTAAGTGTTATAGATTTATATTTTTATATAGAATTTTACACTTGTTACGCTATCTCTTTCTTTTAGTGCCTCATCATTCCCACTAGTGGTCACATTGTATTTGTCCATTAAAGAATTAGATGCAATATCCAGCCTTTCTAAACATCTGCTCGAGTTACTTTCACGTCACTTTCCAAATGTTAGAATATTATCCTTTTCACTGCCACGAGATTTTAAGTGCTGTAACGCTCCATCAGGATCCCGCGGACCTCATCTAAATACAACTGCTGGGACGCTTTAAAAAAATTGGACATGTATTCACTGTTGGCATTTTTAACATTGGTTTAACATTTAACACAACATTACCATTGGTTTACGAAACTCACCAGAGAATGGGCTCCTCTTAGTGTTTTTCTGATACAACGGTAACAGATTCCTTGGAAGTTGTTGGTGATCTTGTCCCCTACAGCAATTCGACTGTATTATCCAGAATATAATCGCTTAGCGTCAAATATATATTTAGAAGCTTAAATCCGTGTAAGGATCGATCATAGCGTTTTCTTTCATTCAAGAAGCCCAAACAGTATTTATATAATTTTTTAATTAATTTGGTTTTGTTTCCTTCTTCAACTAATTTTTCATTACAAAATAAATACTTGGACGTACCTTTATCAAAACGAAAAACCTAATTGTAACCCGCAGCATCTTTAAAAATAGACGTTTCAAAGTCTGCCTTGTACTGGTATTTATTCGTTTCATCGCCTTTAACATTACGCTTAATTCTGTCCTTCGTTTCACAGATCGAATTTTTAAGTACTAAAAATGGGATAGAGTTGAATTTATTCCAAATTTATTCTCTTTATTATACTTTTGTAACTGTTTTGTTCATATAACGAAACAATGTAAAAAATTCATAACAACTTGAAATATTCCAGGGAAACATGGACAAGAGCCACTGGTAACATTCGGATTGAGTTGGGATAACGGCGAACTTATTATATTAACTGGTATTTATTAGTGTTAAAGATGTTATATATTTTTATATGAAATATATTGATACTGAAGTCGGTCAACGATAAGTGCTTCGTTATCCGAACTCATCACTAACTCTTCATGGCAGATGTGTGGCGGTGGGTGCAACGCGCGGGATAGCTTTTTTCGCTGTGTTGTATCGTCTCTGTCCATTCGTTATCCTTTTCGAATATTTGAAGTCGTCGAGAGATAAATAACATGCGGTTGAAAATCTAAGTTGGCTTTTCCCCTCACAGTATACCCCAAATGCGACGCGAAACGCTCTCGTATGTGTACACTGTGAGCAATACCTTGCGTGTTTTATCATCTCCGTTGAATTCTTTACTTAGTTTTCATTGATATATATTATTTTACATATATGGGTGAAGGTTATTATTCAAAGAAGTGTTTGTTTCGCTGTCAATAATATAATTTGGAAAATTGGCACATCTTTAAATGTTTTCTTGACAAGAACTTCATGCGACTTATAAAATCCCGGAAGCATAGTCGGCTCTTTCAAAGGACTTGCTACAATTGTTTCCGAGCAGAATAGAGAATGGGCTCCTTTAATTTATTAGAAAACTCCATTGAAAATTGTTTACATCCTTTTCTTAGCGCAAGTATTAGTGTCAAGCGTCACTTCATTTCTGGTATTAATATCTTGATATGCTGACTATAATTTTATTAGCAGCTACATGCATTTTTGTATTGCAACTGATATTCTTTTTACTTTTATATATCCCAAAATTTTTAATTCTCAGTTGAAATGTATGGGTGCATAATCATTGGTGTATAAGTTTTATTCAGTATAAGTCATATATGATTTTGTTTCCATAATATTTTTGAATTCTAACCTTAATGCGATGGACACCTTATTTCAAAAAATCTGTCAGAATTTCATAAATTTGAGCACTTCTCATCTCATAGCATAAAGCATGTCTTGAAAACTTATTAACATCGCACTCGTGGTATGCTATTAATTAAAATTAATATTTTATTGTTTTACTGTTTAAGCATAAAATATTATGTGTTATAAATGTAAAGTAAAATTAAAATTTCAGAGTCAAGTACCTGTCGAAGTAAATTATAAGAGATAGTATGAATGTATACACCAGGGTTGGTAATGAAAGTAAATAGATGTTTGGTCAAGATTTTATTTTAATTTACTCGTATTATATATATTACTCCTATAAATTTTATGTTTGTTACATTTTATTAGTGTTTTAAATTGTAAAAATCTAGTCATTAATTACGTAAGATTCTTTGATTGTATTCTTGGTGTTTCTTGTAATAAACATTATAATCAAATCACATTCGGATAAAATACAATTTATCATAGCACTTTTTTCTTTAATTTCGAAATTGTAATAATTCTTACCACCGAAATTCATAATCACTCTCTGTACCTACTAGATTTTATCTGTTAAACTATGTGTTTCTTTTTCACTTCCCAAAATGACTAATTGTATTTTCATTATCAATGACGTTTCTGCATTACGTTTAAGGAAAGAATTGTGATACTATTCTAAAGGCATTTTCGAAAGCCTCGTGTAAATTTTAGTCTAGATCTGTATCGGAAGGAAACTATCAATCTATATCGAAATTCCGTCAGAAGTACTTTATAAGTCTTACCGACGCACTGTAGGTGATGACTTGAAAGCCAAAAAACTCTAACCAAAACTTCTTTATGATTCCCTGCCGAGGCTCTCTCATATTCAATACTTGATAAGTATTGAATATGAGAGAGCCTCGGTAAGGTTAATCGTTTTAAAGTTGTACTTTGGTCACTGTTTGAATTCCCACGAACACTATTTACCATATAGTATTTAAAAGTGCCAAAGTCTCCTTGTTCTTCTTGTTAAATATAATGATAATTTGATGGTGACCTACCATCCGTCCATCACAACTAATGAGAAAAACAATTGGTCATTTTGGCGACTGGTATAACTCAACACCTATGTTTGAGAGTCTATTTTTTTAAACAGTAGTAGGTACTTCTAAAGATATACAATTGTATGAAATTTTAATTTTGATTGCATCGTCTGTACAATAAAGGCATGGATTCGTGACATATTTGTATCAAAGTCCGTGGCTTTTAAAATAATTAAGACTAAGAACTTAAATTGCAATAATAATTCTCAAGAAATCAATCTGATAAGATCACTATGAATGTATGATTTTAAAAGCGAGAAAACCCTTTTACCGTGCTATTATGATAACTGAAGCGACGTCGAAAAATATATCTGCTAAGCAATTCTAGTACCAACACTGATAAGCTCTAGGTGTTGGAGCAAATACCATTTTTTCGGGAGACGTTTGAACTTATACTCTTAAAAATAATCAACTCTACTGCGAGTTGATGGTATGGTGGACTATTTTAGTAATACTATAATACCTTTTATTATTATTACTTTTATACCTCTGTGATAAGCCACGTTTGAAATACTAGACATTCAAACGCGATATACTTCAGTTCTGTATCCTTGGTATCTTGGTACAAGAACATTTATTGCATGTATTGCTAACGTTGTACTGAGTAACTTAGGATGACTGCGTGTGGGCACCTAAGGCATTCCATCTTGCTCCTGAGATGTGGCACATGGTCAATGAGTACCATACATTAGCAATGTGCCCTTTTAGTATACTCTTAAGAATACATGTCTCTATGTGCAGAAAGTAATGCATTTTCTTTGTAACGTATATATGAATGTCGTATATTTTAAGTACACATAGAATTTTAGGCGCTGCCTAGGGTATAGTCCTGCTTATATGGCATTTATGTATCTATTCATGGAAAATAAAGTCGAAAATGCAAACTGTTTTTTATTTCTCGCAAGATTCCCATGGACCGCTTGATCTCTAAAATATTCCCAAGTGTGAAATTAAGTACAGAAACGAAAATTGCTTGGCTTGTCTCAAAAATGGTACTTTAAATACACTTTCTAAACGTCCTTATATAGATTTTATTCAATTTTTTTACCTATACACTTACAATATACACATACAATATACACATACAATATACACATACAAAACTATATAAACATTCAATATATACATACAATATACCATTACAATATACACATACAATATAC
>DWEJ01001286.1:0-13409 GCA_018245835.1 Mysoria sejanus stolli | reverse complement strand
TTTTAATGAAACTTTACAATAATATAGCTTATACATCAGAATAGCACATAGGCTACAATTTATAAAGACATTCTGTGAATTGTCCAAAATATCAAGTACACGTAAGTAGGATATGCCGAGCTGGCGTCCGCGTTGTGCCCCTCGTCTCTTACTCCTAGCTCGCCTTCTCATCTCTTTTGTCTAGGTATTTATTTTTTTGATTTTCTCTGTGGAGCAACATATAAGCTACTTTTCATACTAGAATTCCCAAGAGGTCTATATTTACGCGGAAAAACTTTGTAACCCACTGATTTCCACGCGGGCGAAGCCGCGAGTACATCTAGTTAATAATAATTCTATAAGTATACACTAAGTACAGCCCATTTATCATAACTGTGCCAAATAAATATCCCAATACATCCAATACACAATACATCCCAAGCTACTAATGATCAAACAATACACCCCCCAAAAAAATCCAAAGCCGATGAAGATCAAAATGGATATAAAAAATATATAACATTAAAAACAGTACATTTCCAAACGACAAGATGGTTGAAAACTTATTGGTTTTGCGTAACAAATAATTAAAATATGTGACAGGATGAAGATTTACGAGTGAACAACTTAAAGAATTTTTTTGCAATTTAAAATACCCATTTAAATTAAATTCTAAGTTACCAAGCAGTTACGTATCATGCTGATTCCAATTGATGGCAGCATCACGAAACGGTTTCTATGTTATTATTATAAGGAAATTAAACTCACAACTCTCAATTCAATATCTTGAACAACTGGACATTAATAAAGCACGGAGTCCTGACTCCATTGCAAAAGTTCTAAAAAAATTGCTCCTCATACCTTTTTGAACATTGTATTTGTAATAAATCCGTGATGTGAATATTTCGCTCGAGGATTGTCGATCTAGTCATCTTTCAAAAAAACTAAATCAAAATCGGTCCATTCACTTAGAAGCTACGATGCCACAGGCATAAATAAATATATACAAAATGAAAACGTCTACTACAAAAAGAGTATTAACATTAATTCTAGTTCAAAATCCTGTTTTTTTAACCGTGTTTGAAATTTTACTGGGATATTTAATATGGCGCCATCTTGGCTGCTACAATCTATTAAGTGAAAATAAAAAAAAAGGATCCCAGGTTATAGGAACGACAAACAACTTTTTCATTACATTCCGATTAGACCCTCACCACCTGACCATGTCTTTGTGGCCATAATACAACCATCCTGGTGTCTTAAAAAGAATGTAAGTAATATTTTATTATAAGCTCTCATAGCATGCGAAACTATTTAAGATGAATTCTTAAAGATTTGTATTATAAATTTTTATTAAGTTGTAGTTATTATTATGAAACTAAGCCAAAACAGCATTGGGGCAGCGAGTGCTCAAAAATACATATATATGATTTTATATATAAAATACTTACTTCTTTTGTAATAAATGTTAACGTTCTTTTTTTTTCTTATTCCTCTATCTATCTCAGGGAGGTTATAGGTGTAATTTTACCAATTCTTTTTCTCAAATACGAATGTCGTACTAAATTTATCTTCGCTGCTAAGCGGCAGTGCTTAGTTAACACAATATACCAACTTGTATTTGGGGGCGTTCTGGCTTAGTTCACAGACCAGCGATCTGAATTAGTTAGAAAACCAGTCCTGTTAAAATATAATATAAATAAACGATTAAACGGTTAAAATATAATATAAATAAACGATTGTCATGTTGTGGCTAATATGCCCATTTGCTACTTGACAATACACAGACAGTGTAGTACTTATTGAACAATATATAAATACCAAAGTCTGAATTAAATCATTCGTGGCATTTACTAGCACACGCCCTATATTACGCAATAAAAAAAATTAAGAAAAATAATGTCAATATCGAGAATAAATACGAGAGCAAACAATAAAATAATTTTTTACACTTCTTAATTAATTATTGTGTGTCCATGTTTCAGCTCCGTAAGTCATAACGGGTAGGACGCACTGATTGAAAACTTTCGTTTTTCAACATTGTTGTATGGATGCCGAGAAGAGTCGACGTAGTTTACCAAATGCTGCCCAGCCCAACTGAATTTTCCGCTTAGCTTCCCTCTCAAAATTGAGGACAGGGCGTGTTGGCGATCTATGGGGGAGGCCTATGGACAGGCCTATGGAGCAGTGGACTGAGATAGGCTGATGATGATGATGAATTAATTATGGACTTCTATTTTTAAAATACTTTATTTGTGAAGGCACAACTCGTGCGGAATGACTAGAGAGCTTGAGACTTGTGCGCTGTATGTACTATGTTGTGATATGATTATATGTCGTTATTTTTCAATATAGGTTATACAGAGTTATTCTGTCCCTAATAATATCTTAGTTAATATATTAAAAATCTAATTCAATATTTTTTTAGCACTGTTCAACTAAGCCGCAGTGACGTCATCAGGTAAATTTCAAATAATCTCGCACGGTTGTATTTTTTAAAAAGCTGTTTCCTAAAAAGCTAAATAAATATAATTTTCTAAGAAAAATGACATATATCTGTTAATTTACTATTGACATGGTAAAAATTAACATACAAATAATAGTTTGAGTTGTTTATGGCACTTAAATGGTGAGAGATTATAAAATTATCTCGTTGAGAATTATTTCTTAAATCACAATATTTTTTTTGTTTAATTTAAATATTATATCTAAACTTCAATAAAATTCTAGTTTCACAACATACTTTAAAAACTTGTTCGAATTCCTTGTGGTAGGTATATTTCATGTTATCAAAATTATATGTATATATTTGTGTAGCTGTAAAACATCCATATTTTAAGAATATGTAGGTACTTTTCTGTAACTAGTGTTCATTAACATATCTCCCAATATAAATAAAAAAATAGTTTCCTTCAGTGTCGAAAATTTCAAATATGATAATAGTACCCGCAGAGTATTTATATCGCTGCTATTATTATTTCAAGTAATTTTTATTATCTGTATATTAATATTACATAAAACAGTAAGTTATACTCACATTATAATAATTTGAACACTTTATATCACTTTATTATTAACATATTATTACGAAATATTAAGTGTAGAAACTCATGTATAAATTTCATCGGCGTAATATCGAAATAAAACAGAACACAAATCAATAAAGGAACTTATAAATAACCAAAAGCAAAAGCCAGTTAAGTATTCTCAATTTAAGAAACAAGTTTATAATACGTATGATTATTCCAATTTCAAAAACTTTTAACGGATTGTGCTGCTCTAAAACCGCGCGCACACAACACGGACGCCGTCCATTCACTAAGCGCGTTTCTTGTCATTAGCCCTCTTTATAGAAAGAAGTGTAAACAAACAAAAAATACCATCTTTTGTGAGTCAATGCCCTCTCCTGCAGTTTGCAGTTTCGAAGGAACTGAAGGTAGTTTATATTTTAATTTGTCTAATGAAAAAAATTGTAAAGTGATAAACGTAGATACTAAGATGACGCTTAATTTCATATAACATTTTGTAAGGTTTTTAAAAATATTTTCACGTGGAATACATAAAATTACCATTATATCAACTTTGTCATAAAATAACATCGTGATATAATAATAAAATATTTTCGTGATATAATAATATGTAGTTACGTTACGTTACAGTTTTATGGGATTGTTATAATTTAATGTTAATGTGTAACATACAATTTTTTTTCCACATTTAAAATTTCTTCTTTTTAGTTACGTCGTTCGTAATTAGTATATCATAGGTGAGTAAGATCATACCGATGAGTACCTGAAATAGTGGATCTAGTGTTTATTACACAAAATGACGATAATTACTTTTTCAAATGACAATCTTTGATTACATCGCAGTCGTGTTGGTTGGAAAGGCGACTACTGATTGAAAAGTCCTTTGTTCATATCCCGGGTTAGGAACTATTAGATTTAACAGTTCTAATATCTCATTTCTAGAAATTGCTCGGGGGCTGGATTTATGCCTGGTGTTCGGTAATAGGCTCACAGTCTATTCCATAATAAGACGTCAATGGAGTTGGTGAAACGTGGGTGTGTTCTAGAGATGTAACGAATGTCACTTTTTGAACATTCGTGAATGCGAATGTCTGCTACCGACATTCGCGAATACGAATGCGAATATTCAGTTTTTGATAGAAAATTTCGTAGAAGAATTTGTTTTTGTTTGTTTTCATTACATTATATATTTTTTGTGTTAATTTTCTTATTTAACTGTTAAGCTTCATTGCTCAAAATTAAGTATGTAAATAAATAAATAATACGAAATGATAAACTGAAAATTGATAATGTGATCACTAGGTTGTTCCTTTATGTTGTATTAAAAAATATAAGAAATAAATAAATTTTGATGATTTAATTTTTTTCTTCTAACATTTATATGGGAAAACATTCGCAAAACATTCGCAAAAATTTGCGAATACGAATATCCAAAAATATGTGAATATTCACGAATGCGAATGCGAATATTCGTTACATCTCTAGTGTATAACACACTCCTCTGCTCACCTCTTAAGGTGAAGGTTACATTCTGAATGTAACTTATTTTCCTTATTATAATAGAGTTAGTGGAATACTAAGACTTCTTTTATAATTACTCGACATTGTTTATCTATTACTGGAACAAGCAGAATTTATTTTTTGACATTTATATTGACAGAATGATTGGGAATTTTTCTCATCCTTTCATATTGGTAGTACAAATGATACAACATAATTAAAACTAAGATCTGTAGCAATATTTTAGCAATGGAAATTGCTGCTTTAATCAAAATGTTATATCCGTGAGGTCATACGTTATTGTTATTTTGTATCGTTGCGCCAGATCTCTCACGGGGTAGGCAAGCTTCGGAAACCACCGACTGACAATATATCATCTGCCGTGTTTTTCATACATTGATGATTCTCAAAGCTAAGTAGAAATCTGTTTCCGAATCCTGATGAAGTGTATTGAAGGGTCGGTAACCAAAACCTAAGCATAAGATATATGTAATACATGTCCTTGATTCTTGAATAACATACAATAATTTTATCAATGTATTTCAATGTTGATTTCCTTTGACAGTAAAATTTTTATAGTGTTGATGTAATGTGTTCTGAATACATAATTTCCGGTTAAAAACCACAGAATTGAGGTAAAGTAATGGAAATATTTAATAAACTGTACGTTTGTATATACATCATAACGCTGTGTCAGATTTTTGAAAAGTTTAGTAAGTATGTAATTTTAAATTTTAGTACATACATATCTTCACGCCGGGTTCCTCACTGTAGGTAGGCAGAAAGCACCGAGTGCCAAATATCTCTATCCTTATAGACCTGTCGCACCTTTACAACATTCGTAATTATATTCATACGTGCACGTCAGCTGGTAAATTTTAGTAATGACTGCCTCGTTGTTCGTGTTGGTTGCAAGTGGGACTGTCGGTCGGGAGCTCCCGGGTTGTGTACTACAACATTTTCTAATTTACATTTCCTGGTAGTGGTTCGGAATCTTGACATGTGCCCGGTGTATTGCAATAGGCTCACCACGTATTCCATAGTGGGACGTAAACGTCACTGGTAGAACGTGGGGGTGTTCTGCATTCCTCTACCTACCTCTTCGGGCATTACAGGCGTTAAGTTACGTACGTTTAGTAATGGCTCAGTTTGGATTTGTGCCCTGTGTAGTACAATAGGCTCATAACAGAGGTGATATTACTTCATAGATTTCTTTGTATGTATGTGTTCTATTCAAAATTAGTGGTATTATAGTGATGCATTGCTACTGATTAGTGTTGTGATATGAATAACAGTTGTAATAAGAAAATGTGACGTTAAACATCGTACCAATAATACGTAAGCAAAATATCTGCAAAATAAATATCATTCAGCGAACTGAATAAAACATTCATCATCATCGTCATCATCGTCAGCCTCTTAATGTCCACTGTTGGACATAGGCCTCCCCTAATTGGCGCCACTCCATCCGGTCCTGGGCCTTCCGAATCCAGCAGCTTCCCGCTTTCTTCTTCAGGTCGTTGGACCACCTGGTAGGAGGGCGACCTCCGCTCCTCTTATCTCTTTGCTTAGATTGACATAGCAATGGTAATTAAGCACTTGTTTACAGACATGATAGTCTCATCAAAAATAAATCCGTAATGATTTTATAAGGACTACCTTTAACTCATTATTTATTTAAACGATAATGTCAAATTTTTTTGGCTAACGCAAACTATAAGACGTCAGTCAACCATAACAAAATTATGCAAAAATAATTTAATACCGATTGAAAAGGGCCTACAAAATAAATTCCATAGTACTTTCCGGCAAATAATATTAACATAATACGTAGAGCAAGTATTAAAATTGAAATAAAAAAACATATTTGGTAACGTAACACGCGTAATATGTATGATCGTTTGCATTAGGTTTATGTTGCCGTAAAACGATGCAATAAAATTTTTGTTAGAAACCACCTCAAGAAGGAAATGAACTTGTAAGTGTATTTTTACAGCGAACCCGCGGTTTTACGTGTGCAAGAATATTTACTGGATATAATTTCGGAATTTCATGGTAATGAAGAATGAATTGCTTAATAATTGCCTTTCATGTTTCGCGAGGACCATTTAAATGGCATGTCCTTTATAAACGTTTTCCAAGATTATTCTACGGCTAATAGTTTTACATTGCTTAATACAGTCTTCCACTCACTCAACGGGGGTGATTCCTCTTATGCTTTTCTAAATATAGTCTTTTTACTAGGAATTAACAACTACAGCGGTTTTTTATGAAAAATTTGACCAATTCAAAAGTACAGCTTAGAAAACTTAATCGATTACCACTTTAAATATATGTATTAATATGAAGAAAATCCTTAATAGTTTATTTGAATATAAATATTTATAACCTTGATAGAACTTTAGATAATGAAAAAAAATCGATATTAGTTTGTGTCTTGTATAACCTGTAAACATTTTGTAGTACCAAATTTTTCGCGGAAACAGAGACAACTTTTACCCATTATCCCATATATTTTAACCATTTATCAAAAGCACATAATCCATAAAATATAGCCTTTTGCCAATCTGTTCGTCGATTATGAGTTTATAATGAGTTTTTCAAAATAGTATTCCACACCTGAGTAAATCTTTATAGCCTGGAAGCTTTAAATTGTGACCCGAACTTTAATACAGGCTTCGTTGTATTGCCAGATTGCCACCTGCGATAAAATGCCCGTATCTACATTGTAGCATTCTAAATTCAATCTTCAGTTCTTACGATTAAGTTCAAATTGCAATGAAGTTATCTAAAGTAAAGCGCAAAATTCTAGATGCTGTTGGAGAAACTACATCACATATGTAGTGTTATTGCTGCAGTTACTTCTAAGCAGGTGAATAAATTAGGAACACCGCTCTCTTTGTTTTGACTTGCGAAGAGAAACAAGACAATCTAAGGCTTCATATATGAAACGAAACTAACATTTTTATTTTAACGCGGACATGTTTTCGACTTGAATAAAAACTAAACGTATTTTGGAAATTTTCTTTGAGGTAGAGACATAGAGTAATGCAAATAGAACGAATTAGTTAACTAATTAATCTAAAGTGTACGCCATTATTCTAATGTAATTGCGATTGTGATTTTGACAGTTTCAGTAATCGTACTGTTTGTCAAGGAGTTAAAGCTTTTTTGTTGTTTACCCGTTCGGCGCTCTTTCGAATTGGAGTCGTTCGCCAAAACACTGTCAATGGCCATGATAAAATTTGACGGGGCCGCCTGCCTGCCAGACTCGACGTTCCGTGCACTCGTGTTACTGTCAACATCTTTCGATCCAATTTTAAATGTTCGTGCTCAGCTTCTCAAGTGTCGATCGCAGAAATTGCCTTCAGTACTCTAATACGCCGCTTTTAGCTTATCCAGCGTTATTCATTGGCTCTGTCAATATCCTGTGTTTATGGTTCGTTGCTTTTAATTTCAGGGTATTACAGAGTTATGATTTTGTTCGTAAATTTTACAGGTTGCTTGATTTATTTTTGATTGTTTATGATGGATAAATTCTTAGCAATATAACACTCAACTATTGATTTTAAACATGTAAAATAAAAAAGTAAAATATTTTGATCAACAATAAATTGAACAAAACTAGTATGTTTTTTTCGTCTTATATTTACACATGGTTTATAAAAGTATTTATCTTCGAAATCCTTGATACTAATACATCGATATATACGAGAATGTAAGTAAAAGTCACCGGTGTTGACAGAGGGTGTACTGTTTGTTTAGGTAACGAAGTTTGGCTGTCGGGACATGGTTCATTGCTCAAGTGTTTAACTTTAGACAATAAGGGGCTGCTGTCGATACGTTCGGTCTGATCAAAGCAAAGGTTCCTTATTTACTTAAAACGATTTTGTGGTAGCTACCTTTTGTTGTATCTGACCGAACTTGTATAATGATTACTAGGTATTGCTCTCTTAAAAGGTACAATTACCTCTTAAATAAGATACACTACTGATGCAGTTAAATTAGCGGGTATTTTCGGCTATTCTAATTTCATTTCTATAAATTCTTCTTCATCCTAAAATTCCACTGCAATATCCATGCCATCATTCTTATATCTACCAGTAAACATAAACCTAAGTGGATTGTAATGTCATGCTGTATTTATATGCAACACAACAAATCCTGAATTACTAACGAATATAAACATTCAGTGGTACTGTAAAGCGATTTGTCAGATAATCTGCATAACACCATCAATTCATTTCGCAAGTCGTCGTCACAAGCGCACAAGTGTCCACTGCGGGAGTAAGCCCACGCGCTTGATTTGCGACTACTCTGCACTGGTAGGTGGGAACCGTCAATAAAGGTGGAGCTATTCCGTCAAAGGCAAATTAAATTTCAAATATATTATGTAATGATTATTAGTATACGCAAGTTATGTTAAAAATAGTACGAACGTACATTTTTCATCTTAATAAGTAGGTGCGGTTTAATCATACTCCATCACAATGTTCTCGTGTATATTGGTCGAGGTACAAATGACTAAACAACGTGCTTATAGTTTTCTGAAAGCTTACGAGTAAATGATCTTCGTGAAGATTGAAGGATGGTAATGATAATAGCCATGACCTATTGTTAACTTTGTTCGCTAAAGGCTCATGTAAATTTCCCTAGCTGCGAGTTAAGTACAAAAAATGAGAGCCCATTAAAAACGTTAATGTTCAAACTCGGTCAATTCTCAGGAATGTTTTACCGTTGGAACTTTTGAAATTCCATTCACAGGCAATTATTCTCAGAGAAATAGATCTCTTTCAGTAGCTCAGTTACTTTTTGTAATGTTTCTAATATGTAAGATTTTTTGTATTTCTTAAGAAGATATTTGTTTCTTCAGAAGTTTTCAAATACATAGTATATAATGACAGAATCAGTTGAAATTAAATAGTTTCAGGTGATTCTGCCACTATATACTGTCACATAAGTATTAGTCATATTTTTTTCAATCCAAGTATATAAGAAATCTTTAACGGTATTAAGGAGGAAGATCATTTATCTGAAATTGGATCGAAATAACATTCTGAATTGTTTGGCATTGCAAGGGCGTCGATTTTGATTTTTGCCGTATCACAAAACTGACAGACAAATACCATTAAGTATTATTATTGTATTAAGTATTGACAGACAAATATCATATATTTGACAAAGAATCGACCCATTCTTAAATAGGACACACAGCACATCACACTGAAATTATAAGTTAACTTTAATAAATAAAAAGTTACCATGGAATAGCCCACGAACTTCTGCTAGGACGTGGGATGATTATGTCACCCAGCCAGATCATGCTCTCCTTCATTTCTTATTGCGTATCAAATCAGAGATATGAATACATTTATCAAGATACGATTGCGATATTTATTAAAGCTGGATACGTTATTACTACAATAGTATCGAGGCGGAATACTGTTAGTAACTTTGTGGGTGGTGATGGATGAATGGACGATGTGTAAGAAATAAGGTGATGAGCGTGAAATTGGTTTATTTGTACAAGAATTAAATAAAGATTATCATTTAATAGTGGAAGTTTACACGTCGGAAAACGATAACAGCTTTGTCGGAATCGTAACATTATTAATACATCATCAACCTATTGCAGTCCATTACTGGGGACACAAAATCGCCGCGCTGGGGCTTCGGGTTGAGTATTATTATTAATTGAAATGAGCTTTTGTTACATTTGCTATATTTATAAATGTTGTATCATTTGCATGTATATATTAAAACTTATTAATTCAAAGAATATCAATTACTATTGTTGTGGTATACTTACTTTATATGTAGCTCAATTAGAATTGAAGCTCTAAATATTGTCTTTTTACACTACGTTCAATGCTTATTTGAAGATGATCGTGAGCACGATCTATTAATATGGGTAGTGCATTGAATACGTAATCCAGAATAGCTGTTCTAATATTATACAGATGTTGTAAGCCCACGACAAATTCTTGACAAAGGCGTATAACTTATTTCTGTAAGGCAAACACGGAAATATGTCTTACATTAATTCTTTGTCATGGTAATGCATTTTCTAGCTTCTTCGTATTGTTGGTAGCTTTAAGAAATTGTATCCCATGGTCCTCAAGTTACACAGAAATATAAATACATGTGAATCGTGGGCGAATATGACGGACTGTGAAACACGATTGGTTAGGGTTTACTTACTGAGAACGCTTCATGTTCTTAATACGTCGCAACGGATGTTGTTTACGTATAAGTAATGCGAACTGTAATAATTCATCTTAACAGTGACTCACAACCCAGGGACTCGCAATACGAGTAGCATTGTAGTACTCGTATCTATAATATTTTCTGTAATATATTAAACCTTGACCGCAAATTATTAAGTATCGGTACACACATTACCGTAATTAGAGTGTACATAGTTAATATTGAACTAAGTAATAAGTAATAGTTATGTATTGGTGTAGATCTAAATTTTGAGAAGGAACGATAAAATAACGGTGTAGCAAACTTTTCGTCTAAAGATAGCAGACATTCATACGTATGCAGTAAGGATCCTACTCGTGTACACGTCTAGCCATCTAAACAAACAGCACTCCGGCAGCAAATTGTTGCAGTGCACGCAATTTTGAGACTTAACTGCGGAAGGATGCGCCGACTATTTACTGTTTAGATGCTCTACCCTACTCTGTTTGTTTAATCTGCTTTAGTTTAGGTCTCTGTATTATAAAAAAATAGAAAATTTAATTCACTAATTCGAGGCTCACCATATTAAATTAAGCCATATATGGCTCGTCGAAACGTGTAAAGAATATAGTGCGAAGTAATTTAAAGATTAACAATTTAAATTGTCCCGTGTCTAAACCGGCAAGATAGCAACGAAAATTTACATGTTAAATGTTAGAAATTATAAAGATTATTTTTTAATAAGATTTATTTCAGAATCCTTTAATTTGACTTACCATTTATGAAGATATACACATGAGAATAAAACGTGCGTAAAACGTGGATATAAAGTCAATTGATGGGAAGGATTATGTACGGATATCCTCAATAACGGGATGTGGAAAGGAAGCTTGAAAAGGCTATTGTTAGAATTGATATATACCAACACAATCTATATGAATTGCATTAATAGGGATTTATTGTTTTTACCGTTTGTTTCTTTTTATGAGTCTTCATATATTCATGACTACATAATCGTACATTATAAGGATTTTGTTTGCATAATTCAAAAGTGTGCAACGTTTTAATAAAATAGTATCACAAGGCGCTTGTTTCAACACAGTAGCGTTCCTATGTAGACAACATATTTTTCTTTTTGACGTAATTATAAATTTATATGTGAAATAACATGTTTTAATGGCACCATTTTCGGTATAGTTCCACTGTTCGATTTGAATCTATCGTTACAATTGCGAAAGAATTTGGGCTTAAGTTATGTATAATTATCCTTAAAAAATAATTTATGTTATGCATTTATCAAGCTAAATGCCTCTTGGAAGAAATTTTGTAGTTTAATAAATTATAGAAGTTCTGAGAGAAATTTATCAGGCAAATAACCTTTCTCTCCGTTCTCTTTCTTGTTTCACTGGTTGGTATTTTAAATGTTTTCCTGACTGCCTCGTTGGTCTTGTTGGTAGTGAACGCGGCTTCCGAACGTGAGGACCTGGGTTCAAATTCTACGTCCGTCAGTATTGGATTTTATAACTTAGATTTTCTAATAAATAGTTGCTCGGAGTCTGGATACATGGCAATACACTAACCACCTATTCCAACGTGTGACGTAAAAGTAAGTGGTGAAATTTATTTTATATTTAGCTAAATATACTTATAAAATATTTCCATTCTTAAATTTAAAGTTTTCATGATCATGAACTGTAACTTACCATTCCATGGACGTCCCATAACTCTAGTTTCACAATATCTGGAGGTGTTCCACCTACGTCTAAGCTTTGAATTTGTTTTGCCACTTATAGCAGTACCCACTTGTCTGACACACAATAGCAAGCGATATACGACATAAAATATGTTTATAACATGAAGTAGATGTAATCGTTCTTACAAAAAGTGACTGTCTTTCTACAGTATCAAGGACAAAAGGGCATTCAAGTTCTTCACTTTTCATTTTCATCTCATAAAGTTATTTAGAATAAGATAATTCACTCACGAGCACTAATACTAGTGTGTATTATATATATTTTCAATTTTGTATTCGATATAGCTTTTCATACACCTCTGCCCTGTACTCAATGATTTCTCTTCTTTGTTCCTACCCTAAGGTTGTCTGGTAGAAATCGCTTGTTAGCGATAAGACCGCCTTTTGTCTATCGTCGACTCTGCAGTTTTCATTTATGTGCTTGTTTCTTTGTTTATTGGTGTACAATAAAGAATAATTGTATTGTATTGTATTGTATTGTACTAGTACCAACTTAGTTGCAATCATGATTTTTGAACCATTTCATGTGCCCACTGCTTGTTACCAGTAAGACAAGTCGTTAAAGACATATTAACATTCCATTAACGTGTGGTAAATTGTATGAAACCATGTCGATGTATATAAAGTGTGGCCTATAGTTGATGTCAAAGCGAGCGCTTTATTAAAATTTTAATCGTGTATGCTTTGGAGGAGTTAAGAATGGGCAACAATTTAAATTGAATCTTTTGTGATGTGTGGGTGATTTTGGGTGGTCACGTTATGATCGTTTAGACCAATGATTATGGAACAATAGAGGACACGGCAACAGTAGGCAATGAGATAAATACATAGTATAAAATAAAATAATATAATACGAAGATTTAGTATTACTAGAATAAGAAACGATAAGCAAATATTTTAAATATCTTCAAAATTATAACTTAATAATAGACATTTATGTATGTACATAAGTAAGTTGCATG
>DWEJ01001285.1:0-13417 GCA_018245835.1 Mysoria sejanus stolli | reverse complement strand
GATCATAGTAAAAATACTAACACAGCTATGGCTGCAGACAAATTGGAAACTCATACTTTAACTGAAGAATGCAATGATTTAAATGAAATTCAAGATAATAATGAGCACACAGAGAAATTAGCATGTAATATTGAACAGCCAGAACTTAAACTTGACAAGCAAAAGGATAAAGTAGATATCACAATGAGTATTGAAACTAAGAATGTTTGCCCAGTTTGTAGGAAGAGTTTCACTTCCAAAGTATGGTTTACTAAGCATATGGAGAAAGAACATTCTAGACCAAAATATAGTTGTGCACACTGCCCTAAAAGTAAGTATCTGTGATTGTAATTTTAACAGAAAAATGTGTTATAACCAAAATAACACATAACATCGCTGTAATCCCTGTTGAGGTAGACAGAGGGGTGTAATACACACCCATGTTTCACCAGTTATGTTTATGTCCCATTATGGAATAGATGGTGAGCCTATTACCATATACTAGACACATTTCCAGGTGTTAAGCCACTATAGAGATAAAACCCAATAGAGATTAAAACATTGTTTAACACCTCTAATGTTACAAGGCTATATAAAGCTGTGAGAAGAAAGATTAATTTCGTAAAAAACAACTATCATAATCATCATCACCCTACTCTCGCCCACTGCTGTACATAGTTCTCTCCAATAGCAAACCACTGCACTTGAACTTTAGCTGTTTGCATCCAACTGCTGCAAGCCACATTGCATATATCATCACTATATAACAACTGTAGTCATTTATTATTGACATTGAATTTTTTGTTTTCAAACTATTAATAAACAATGACTATTAACTTACTGTACTGTGTACACATTCAGTAATGTAATATAAAAAGTGTAAAATGAGAATATTGGAACACTCTGTGAGAGCAAAATGTTAAGTGGCTTATAAACATACATGTTAAAAGTCATTTTAAGTGTCATTATGTAAAACTACATGGGTTTAAAATGATGTGTATATTATTGTTTTCTTTACTTTATTTCTGTATAAAAATTGTTCACATTTTCAAGTTTGTCAATATATAAGATAGCTGTGCATCAAACTTTACTAATAAATGAACCATGTTTTTTTCATTTTCAGCCTTCTCCAAGCCTTCTCAAGTGGCATACCACTCAACATCACACTCAGACGAGCGCAAATTCGCTTGCAATGTGTGCGGGAAGAGATTCAAGCTAAGGAAACAGCTCATGACTCATGCAAGAGGTCACAGTGATGTGAGACCATATGCCTGTGACAAGTGTGCTATGAGGTACGTAAAACGTAACTTCACGCCGGTAATCCCCGAAGAGGTACGCAGAGCTATACAGAACACTCCCACATTTCACCGGTTACGTTTACATCCCACTATGGAATAGGTGGTGAGCCTATTGTCATGCATCGGGAACATATCCAGACTCTGAACTACTACTAGAAAATCTAAATTAGAAAACTTTTGTAGTGTTTGACCCAGGACCTCCCAATAAGCAATCGCACTTGCAACCAACACAACTAACAAGGCAGTGTGCTATGAGGTAATTTACTAAATATTGGAAATAAAAATACTTTACATTGTAAATTTGTACTCTATGATTTCAAAATCAAATTAAGCAAACAATTTTTTTTGCATATACCTAACAAATATGTATATAAAATTTTTAGATTCAAAATTAAAAGTGTTCTGAAATGTCACATGAAAGTGCACGAAGATGAGAAGCAATATTTATGTTCCTTCTGTGGATGGAGCTTTACTCAAGGTAACATACTTAAAAAGTCTATAGAATTATTGATATAAATTTTTGAAGTAAACTTTGGTGATTATTCCTTTATACACACACACCATTTAGCACATTGTGTTGGCTCAATGTTTAATGCAATTTTTAATACCTTAGTTAAATAGCAAAATAAATTGAAATAAATAAAATATTAATGCTTAATAGCTTAATACCCAATAAGATGAAATAATAAAATATTTTAATTAATTATTATACATATATTTTAAACTGCCACTTTATTTTAAACTACTTCCAGCCAGCAATTTGGAGGTACACATTCGTAAGCACACAGGTGACAAGCCGTATACGTGCTCGTCGTGCATGTTTCGCGCCGCGTCCGCATCTAGCCTGCGGCGTCACGAGCGCAGGCACCAAGATGCAAGGGTGTACGTGTGTAAACACTGCCGGAAGGGATTTTTTGACGCTAGTGCATTGGTGAGAGGCACATTCAAATTTTAAAATAGTGTAGTAAATATTGTGTTTTTCACTTTATTCAATAAAACAAAACATATCCTCGTGGATTCTTAGATACAACATTTCTGTTGTATCTAAGAGTCCACTAGGTAATACACTAATCCCTATGCTACGTATGCGGGTTGGAAACACCAGAGAACAACATCTCGGACTATAAGTTGCCGTCCGTCGGTGACAAGGACATTTAGCTTTGGCAAAGTAAGTTGCCAGTAAAGAGCAGGTGTATGTTATAGGCTCGCCACACGCGCACGCACACGGGCGAGTTGCCGTACCAGTGCCCGGGCTGTGCGCGCGCCTTCGCCGACAGCTGGAAGCGCAAGACGCACCTCATGCGCGCGCACCGCCTGGCGCTGCACGACATCCCGCGCCTGCTACGTGACGGCCGGCCCGCCGAGCGGCTTGCAGACTGAACAAACCAACGGCAGCTCCAGAAACTAATTTCAATCCCTAAATAATTTTATATAGACTTCTGTTGTACTCAATTTTAGTCAGACATTTCTACTATATGATAAATATAAGCTATATTTACGCTTAGTGAAATATTAAAAAAGTTCTGAAGTAGTATACAGTCACCTGTAATAGTTACAATTTTGCCTTTAATGAAATAACGAAATAGTGAATAAAAGCAACAATGTATAAAACAATTCTTTATTCTCCATGTACAGTATTTAAATAACAGTCAATAACATTTAAATAGAAAATAAATAATATTTTTAAGCCAACTGCTTTTTATTGAAGGTGGAATGTGTTTAAAAGTTGTGGTAATTCATACACTATAAGTAGCAAACTAGCAATATTCAGAGGTAATAAGTGACGACATATTTAACTATTAAATGAAAAATTACTTTATTATTAAATCTTTAACATGTCATTAATAAATGTCATCTCTATTTTTGTATTTTGTATTTGTATTTCTCTATTTTGTATTTGTAGAAATAAAACTAAATAATAAATAGTAAAAGTTAAACAGTGACTTGAACATTTTGCACTATGTTGGACCATTCAACTTTTGAGGGTACAAGGTAAAATGCCGGTGCCACCTTCTGACCGCAGGGACATTTGCATCCTGAAACAAAATACATATTGAGATTTATTAAATATGCAGCAGACATCTTTGTAAAAGTTCACGAAAGATGTAGTTGTGAAGAGTTCCTAATTAATGTTAAAACACTATTTTGTGTGTCCAATGGGGGATTATAAGCAAAAATCCTCTATGTAAGTGCAGAAAATCGACAATTAGGGGGCCTCTCCCACGCTTGTATGTCCAGCAGTTTACAGAAACATATCGATAATGTGAAAATTGAATATAGTCATGTTCAATCTATGCTATTGAGTTAAATATTAGATGACAGTTAACTAACCCATGACCCAGCTGAAACTGCCGATCTTGTTGGCGCACTTAGGGCAGTGCAGCTTGCCGTGCGGCGCGGAGGCCACGCCCCGCATCCAGCCCATGGGCTCCACGAACCACATCAGGCGGCAAGCTGCCGCATCCGCGCGCGCAGTGATGCTCGCGTCAACCAAATTCGTCTCGCTGTAACCGTCCAGCACCTGAATAACACAAGTTTTCATTAAAATATCTTATAATCGTATCCCAGACAAATATCAAACAGGCATGATAAAAATTGACAATGATAATTCAAATTCTTTTATTTATTATAAGGTATATCATTGTACTTCGGCTTTATGCGCCCCTCAGACTAGTAGAGCGGGAGAAAAAAATCTCAGCACTCTTTTAAATCACAAAATTGAATAAAGCTAGCCATGTTGCTGTATGGCTACATTCCGATAATGAGCGCATGTGACAGCCAACATGTGTTAATATCAGCCTACTGTCATCTGCTTACAACTTAGTTCTATAACTATAACATATTATTTGCTTGATTTTAAAGTTTATACATACGATTTTTAAACCACAAAGAATGTTTAATCCATACCTCCTGACTAGGGCCATCATCATTATCTGCTTGACTCTGCCCAGCATGGCTGTCGCTGGAATCTTCAGCTTCAATCTTAACCCCATTGTCCATAATCTGACAGGCCAGACTCTTAAGCTTCTCAATCAACAGCTGACCGTTCTCTGCACAATTAAGCCCTGTGAGCTTACTGGGTGGTGGCCGTATACCCTTCTTCGCTAACTCTATTTTGACCTGTAATGTATTAATTTGTATAGTATTTACAATAAAAATTAACTTTTAGATATTAATATTATATAATAACATATTATTATAGTTATAGTAGTGTTATATAATGACTGTCCTGTCACTCCAGCGTTTAGCACACCTAACGTAACGTAACTTCACGCCTGTAATCCCTGAAGAGGTAATCAGAGGAATGCAGAACATTCCCACGTATCACCGGTTACATTTCCCATTATGGAATAGGTGGTTAGCCTATTGCCATGCATCGGGCACATATCCAGACTCGAACCACTACTAAAATTTTAATTTAGATTTTCTAGAAAATTTCCTAGAAAATTTCTTAGAAAATTTCCAAATTAGAAAAACTCTTTTGTAATGTGCGACCCGGGGATCGAACCCGGGACCTTCCGCTCGTTTAGCATACCTAAGACGCAAATAAGATAATAATTACCATGAGAAACAACACTTAAGCAAAAATGAATCAGGTATACACTTACACCATTTTAACACTAACAATAACTTTCACTGCAATCAGTAATTAACTTTCTGCTCAGATACTGAGTATCGAAGATGCCGTATTCACCCAACTTATATAGATAGTGCGGTGTTTATTTTTTAATCACATAAATTTTTGTAAAGGACAGAATCCCACAATTTAGGTCTACAGGCAGGTTGCTTAATTACTAGAACAACAGAACAGTAAAATTATATTTTGTAGTTCTGATTACCATAATAGCACTAGAATCCCAAATTGATAGGTGTTGTAGGACATCATTATAAACAAAAAATATAACAATTAATGCATATTTTTGTCAATAGGAAAGTAAATAATTTTATATTACATTATCACCACTTATAATTAATTTTTTTTTATTGTTGTTGTTGCAAATATGAATTAATTTGCATTTGTATACACACCTGTTTAGGAAGATGAGGAATAATATTACACTGGCTGGCGACAATGCGACGACACTTCTTGCAGCGATACACTATCGGGTCTGGCCTCTCACGAATCAAGCCTGGATCAGGTTTAACTAAATCCGCAAACAGTTGTGGCAAGATTTTAACTGCAAAGATATGAACGCTTTTGCATTGCTCATATATTAAAAATAGATTGTTGATATTGCAGACATTGAACTGTTCACACACATTCATTATGTTATAAGTGACCACAAAGAAAATTTAATAAATTATTTGTATCTCATACTCAATAGTGTTAAATAAATTACAACAGCGCCTGAACGTTCGTCTATCCACAAAACATCTAAGTGACATTGTAGATTTGACTAGAGAAATTTACATCAGAAATATTTAATGTTATCTTAGTAGCATGTTGTAATGCCTGTTAAACGACATTTTTGTTGGAATATGCCTAAACCAATCTGTGTTTGGTAATAGCCACCAAGTCATACATTCGAAAACCAACCACATAAAATAGCAAATTACACTAGAATATATCATTCATGACATTGCATCGTGTCACTTCTCTGAATTGGGAAATACGTCACATACCTTGTTTTAATTTCTGCCCAGCCATTTTAAGTCTAAATTGTTTAAATCTTGGGTCATCTTTGTTTAACTGGTACCCCATATGCCCAAACAACTTCAACTGAGCAATGAAACCAACATTTGGGCCAATAAATCTCCTCTTGGACTTCACTAATATGAATGCGTCTTCATAACACAGACCGTACTTCTCCATGATATACCCAATCACTACAGCAGCAGAGCGGGAGACTCCAAAGTAACTGTAAAGCAGGGATGTTAAGAAGCTTCTTAACCGTAACCGAAACTATCGGATATCCGATTTAAAAATATATCCGTAACCGTAACCGAATCAGATATAAAAGTTTCGGATAATTTTGGACAGTGGCAAAGTCTAAATGAGCCACGTCATGTATGACAAATATTAATATCCATAACCGAAATTATCCGAAACTATCGGATAATCGGAAATAATTTCATATCCATATCCGTATCTGAATTCGATATTATAATTATTCCTACATCCCAGGGCTTCTTAAACTATGGGTCGCGACCCCAGATGTGGTCGCGTTGCAAAATTCTGGGGTCGAGAGATTTTAATGTCAAATACTTATATATACTAATTTGTTTATATTTATAATAATTTACTTTTCTTTTATATTTGTATGGGGTCGTGAATGACAAAAGTTTAAGAAGCCCTGCTATATCCATATCCAATCATTATCCGAAATTTCATATCCATAACATCCCTACTGTAAAGTAAATAGACCAGATAGAAATAAATATATTATTAAAATACATATATTACAGGACCACTTCACATATAGCCAACTAATGCCTAACTAACTAACTAACTATATAACTAGGGCCTTCATGATACCTTACTTAGTGCCTTAGTTGATAGTTTCACCTATTATGTCAGTTGCCACCACCGATGAACTACACTTTTTGGTCACACTCAGATATAGCTAATACTTGTCCATCACACAAATAAATGGGCCAGGAGATAATTCAGAACCTCTCACTCAGGAGTCAGATACACGTATCACTGAACAAATGAACTAGTCAGTGTTTGAAATACATAAAATAAAAATTAATTCCCTTTCTACACATATTAAGAATGTGAAAATCAAAAAGGTGTAAAGATCCGAAATCTGTTTTTTTTTTACCTTTGTAACCCTTCCACCAAATTTCCTGTAAATTTTGAATCCAACCAGAAATCTTCTAAATATATCACAACATAGTATTTCTCATATCAACAGGTACCTAATTAAAAACTGAACACATGAATTATTAGTACTTAGTGGTGTGACTGTACATACATACATACATACATATCTTCACACCAGGTCCCTTACAGGGTAGGCAGAGAGCACAGAGTGCCAAATATCTCTATCCTTACAGACCTGTCGTGCCTCCTCCACATTCATAACTCTATTCATACATGCACACCGGTTTCGGAGACTTCTGACTCCCCCATCAGCCAGTATTTGGCCTATACCATCTAGGTAGGTGAGTCTTGGCCTCCCTCGGTACCTGCGTCCCTTAACATTTGCATTGTATATCTTCTTCGTCATTCTTTCATCAGCCATTCATCAGAATTACGAACGCGGTCGGCGAGTGTCAAGCCGCAGATGCGACGCAACGACCTCATCTCGACCGCGTTTATTCTGCTTTCGTCCCCTTTCTTACATACCCAACTCTCGCTACCATAAAGTAGAGTTGGAGTAAGCATTCCGTTATGTATCGCCAGCCGAGCGCGCTGGCTCAAGGCTTGACAAATGAGTAACTTACCCAACGCTACATTCACACTATTTCCAGCACTCACTTTTCTCTCTATGTCAGCGGTGTACCTGCCATCCCTGCTGAAAGCGCATCGAAGATATACAATTTCGTCCACTTGTTCTAACGCTACATTATCAACCACTATCCTTACAGTAGTTCTTGACTCATTTCTTTCAAATACTAACACTTTTTCTTTTTCAGTAATATATTATAGCTACTCTTTCAGATTTTTTAAAATCGGTAGACTAATCGATCAATCAGCAAGTAGATCTGCCGATTAATCCATCGTTCGATCAGTTCATCTTTTTCTTCTTCTTCGTCGAGTCGACAGCTGATCATGTGCGATCAGCCATCGTGGTGAAAGGATTAGTCGCAATGTCCAGGGTGCGCCCGGCAGTATGTGTGTAATTAATTAGATACAGTCAACGCTCGTGGAGGCTCCTTTCATAAATTTTTCCTGTATTGCACGAACACGTTCATAAAAAGTTGCTACTTATACTCAGCCAAGATCCACCGCTCTCAGCGTTCTTTGATCTTATAGATTGCTTGTGATCTCCGATCGCGCCATAGATACAAACAACTATTTTAATTTGATACCGTCTTGTTACTTTGCGGCAATGTGCGACGAATGAAACTTACATATGTTTTTTTGTTTAGATTAGTGTTCATATGTATATTAGGATATTTGTATTATTAATTATCATTGAACACGAATAGATGAAATAAAAGTTATTAATCATCATACCCTGCATTTGTTCTGCGTGGGAAACTTTGGCCTCAGACCTTTTCTTTTTCTTTCTGAGAGGAAATCTGTGTCCAAGAGTGGAACAATAAAAATGATTTATAAAAAAGGTTCAAATGAAGTAATTCAACATAACACAATTCAAAAGTTCGTTGATCGTCGTCGATTCAAAACTTCTCGAGTAACATCAGTTTCTTTTTAAAAATTTATCTCCGTTGTACAGTTATACAATCAGTCACAGCGACCACTGAAAACTTGATGACCTCAAGCCTAAAATAATTATTCATACTACACGGTTAAGCAGTTGCATGGCTAACCTTAAATTTAGGATCATTGTTATAACGCGACTATGTATTATGCCCTAATGCATTCATAGTTACCACATACTTCGTACATAATTTACCAAGTAAGGAATTAAGTTTCCAGTTCAAAGCAACCAAACCACATTCACTATATTTATCTCAAATTACAAAAAGGTTTTGATAAACAAAGTCCAATTCGAATTTGTATGGACTTTAATACATTCACGTAATGATGAACATGAAAATTGTCTGGAGGCAAACGCTTTCATCGGAAGCACATTTGCAAGATCCTGGGATCTACAAATGGGCATCTAACCTGGATCAGATTAACGTAAAATCTGCGTACATACTCGTACGTAGCACGGATATGGGTTGTGAAAGCCGCGTACCGCAGTTGGTTCGGAAACAAGTTCCGATGACAGCGTGTTGTTAAAACCGTGTAGCTGCGTTCAATTCAAAATTTTGTTCGACAAAAGATTTTGCGTTCTTAAATAGTTACTGTAACTTAATGTCCGCCTTAATGCAAATCAATGTTTTTAGGTAAGTTTGTTCCTTTTGTTAAGAATGGATTAATGAATGTTTGTGAATATTTTTATAACGATCATTTTTCAATAATCTAAATTTTGTTTGATATCTATTAAATACAGAAAAATTCTTAAACTAATACAAAAGAACAAATTTTTGTACTAATACAGAAACACAAATTCTTGAATGTATAAACTCGATCAATCTTCTATCGAAGACACATGACGAAGAGTCATGGTGATATTAATGGTCCTTATTACCTATTTTAGATAAATATTAAGGATCTAAGTACTAGTTAAAATATAACCGTGAGCTGCAAACTCTATAAAATTGACCCATGTTTCTTTTTTTTAGACGACACGTCCTTACCTGGTAATCCCGATTTTAACTTTCAAACAGCAATCCTCAAATCTAGGTGGAACTCAACAGCCTTTACTGAAGTATAGTCCTGGACGCATCTCAAGATCTCTCATAAGTTGCGAGGATAATTCCATCCAATGACCTAGTAAGGTGAAAAAGTTTACTCTTAAATACATGCTTAAGATAAGATACATTTTTGAAACAAAATGGACACATGAGATGTGAGGACGGCCAGCTACAACTTTATGTAAATACAAAAAGGGCGGTATTTATTTGATAATGTATTATGCATGAAGAATGAGAACTTTGAAATCAGACCTTCCATCACGATATTGGCTCTTGATCAGATACAGATAGATGGTTGGTGTGATTGTCATTGAGGAGTTTGGAAAACCTCTAAAGCGTTTTCAAAACCACAACAATTCGAATGTATTTGAGTGCCAATTATGAATATTGTTTTTTATTGCTCACTGCAACGACTGGACCACGAATAAACACTATATTTTTGAGAGTACATTAGAAAATTCTACTGACTGACCACATTGTTTTTCGTCACTTATTCTAGATTCTCTCATCTCCTGTTAGCATCGTCTGATCCAATAAAATTTTATCCTCGGTTCGTATTACTCCGTACACAATTATACGATCTCACTAGATACTGTCTCATCTACCTAATAGTAAATTCTAAAAAGCTAATTGGTCATGTTAGTTGCAAACACCATAGCTGATCAAGAGGTCCTCAATCAAGAGGGTTCAAAATCCGGATAGGGCACTATTGGACTTTTGTAATTTAGATTTTCTAGTAAAGGTTCAAAGTTTGGATATGCGCCCGGTTTATAGCATTAGGCTCATCACCTATTCCATATTGGGGTGTAAACGTAACTGGTAAAACGTGGGAGTTAATTACATATTAAGCTCTTGCTTACTGCAAGACTTAAAAGAAGCTTGTGAAGTAACGGGCGGCTGGAGTAGAAGCTTAATCCAGGAAAAGACTTCGGTATGTATGGCCGCATATTATCGAAAGAAACGGAAGGCTGGCCATGAAGTACTTATATCTCTCTAGAGTGTGAGGCTTGTTTCTCTTGAAATCTGAAACCTACTTTTCTACACTGGCTTATAATTCGCATTTTATTAAAATTCCCGACTTCCTAAACAATATTTCCCAGAACAAAGGTGACGCAAACGAGGGTACTGTTTTATGATTTTGCATAGCCGATAGATTTGAATCGGCCGGTCGTGAAATACAAGAGCAGATTGTGGAATCGATAAGTAGTTTGAAAAGGTTCGTGAATTGTGGTTGTATAACTTACTTTACAGATTCTACCCGTTGATTCCTCTTCGTGTTTCTGAAAATGTACAGTCTGTAAATGATTTGGTATGTAATTGGAAAAGCATAATATAAGTTAGTTTTATCATCTTAAGACTTGAAAAATCTAGGTACATACACTGGCATAAAGAGGTGCATAAAAACTTCGATAGGAAGAAAAATCCTGGTTGTTATAATAGATATTATTTTTGCTAACTAATTCATCATACTGATAATAAAAATATCCTATGAAGCTATGAAGTCGCTTCATTGTCGTCTTTCCATAACGTCTCCTAAGATGACAGTGTCCAAGTAAATAGTTCAGCGAGAATTTCAATCTTGCTTTTGACTTATACAACTTCTCAGAATATTCTACGGCAATTAAAAATGTGAAGTGCAGAAAGTTTCGCACTTTATAGTTTATAGCTTACAAATATTTTATTATAATTTCATTTCAGCTCACGGTCTTAGTTTCATTTCACAACCATATTGTAAAAGCTAGAATTGGAGGATACGGTTTTAAATTAAATTTAAAACTTAATTTACAAAATTTAATTTCCAAACTGAATTGATTTAACAACCCAAATTAATAATACAAAATAAATTAATTTTGCGACGAAAAATCAATTTTACAACGTGAGTCTATTTTACAATGTAATTAAATTTTACAACTTAAATTAATTTTACAGACAATTGTCTGCTTTGTATGCACTGTACGCTGCGCAATGCAACGGCAGTCTGGGGATTTATGCCATTAGCCGTAACATGCATCGCGGGCCGCGTGTATCCAGCAACTAGGGGGATATACAAGGATCAGAATGTTTGTAGACATTAGTATATTTGCCTTCAGAAAAATACATGCACCATTCTTAAATAAATATACTTAAAAGTTTGTAATCTTTTGTCATATTAAAATTTAATATTATATCAATATTTTATCATATTTATTGGTTATTATTATTTCTATTGGTTTAAATATTTATAAGTGATATATATTTTATAAAGTTATAGTTGGTTATGTCTTAAGTAGCGTCACGAATATTTATTTTACAAGAAGATTTTTTAAATTTAGCAATAGGCTTGTGTTTGACTGCTATCCCAACTGAAGGAAAGTGAGATGCAGCCTAGGATGTAGCACGCTAGCCTAGAGGTTCCTTTCCAACCTTGTTTTGTATAATGCATAATTTCGTTGAAAAATATTGACACGAACCAAAAGTTTATATAAAAAAATAAACAAGCTTATACTTTACTTAAAATAAAATATAAATTAACAGAAAAACATAAACATTAAATGGTGAATAAATGTGTGGATAAATCATGCAGTAAGCAGAATTTAAACGAATAGGACAGTTAGCCTATTAAATAGTTTATTTATCGTAACATGGGTACAGCATCTTACTATATAAATCTTCATCAAGAAGTTGACACCTTTACAAAGATACCACCGCATAAAAAGCGACCCGACCCGAAAAAGGTTCACCATTGCTTGCTTATGAGGTTAAAATGAGACTATATTAATATACGATTCTGGAATTTTCATGGAACAAGACATTCTATTATTTCGAATTACTGTCTATAATCACATTTAACAAACGGATATTTTTGTTACCAAAGCATTACTTGCAATCTTTATCTAACTTTGTCCACTGGACTAGCGAAGGGGTATACGCTTTTGGCACTTATCATACTGAGAGGAGACGTGTCCAACTAATATGTCTGTCTGCCGACGAACGGACGATCGGTGGAGTAAGCGAGTTCTGAAGTGGATACCGCGGCTCGGCAAGCCTAGTGTAGGACGCCCTCCGGCCAGGTGGGATGATATCTACGAAAGACTGCAGGCAGAAGCTGAAAGATTTATTAATATTGATCATTTATTAGTTACTGGCATTCTCACAAAACTACCCACACATTATTATGCCGCACACACTAATACACGCCCTACTACATACAAGGCATGTTTTCTAATGTAATAAAATTGGAATATTAATAAGAAGATCATTAAGCAATTGAATGTACTATTTATTATCGCATTAAACTTGAACCCAAATATCAATTATATTTCAACAGAGAATAGTATCGATGTGAATTGACGACGATTTAGATTGTAGGAAGCAAAGGATGGAAGCAGTCAGTTGTACCTAGACCTACAACCTACTACCTTGCAAAGTGTGCGGTGTGCACACTTCTCAACATACTCTCCGGCGCGCGGGAACTTTAACAACTTTTTGCCACTAGGCACCCGGCCAAGAGCTGACCATGTCCGGTGTTGTTTAAACTTCCTTTATGTGATATGTACGGCGCTGAAACATGTCCGGCGATTGAAACTGTTTTTATTTTTAATTTAGCCATTTTATTAAATCATTTTTTTATCCTGCCTCGTTGGTCGTGTTGGTTGCAAGTGCGACTGCCGATCGGGAGGCCCCGGGTCGAACACTAAAAAAATTTTATAATTTAGATTTTCTAGTAGTGGTTCGGAGTTTGGATATGTGCCCGATGCATGGCAATAGGCTCACCACCTATTCCA
>DWEJ01001284.1:0-13418 GCA_018245835.1 Mysoria sejanus stolli | reverse complement strand
CGAACATAACTATTATTCAGCCAAAATAAATTTAAACTACGTAGTCTTAAACTAAAATATTTACCTACCTGACTACATGGTGTTGAAATGTCCGCTTGTGCCTTGTTGGAGGACGACGAGGAGAGCCCCGGCTCGGAGGGCGACGCGGCGGAGGCGGCGGCGTCGCCCGGCGGCTCGGGCTCGGGCTCGGGCGGCGGCAGCGGGCGGCTCGTGATCGACGAGGGCGGCGACGAGACGCCGGTATGCCAGGGCTGCCGGCGCCGCGACGCGCAGTTCGTGTGCGCCGGCTGCGCCAACCAGTGGTACTGCAGCCGCGACTGCCAGGTGCGCCGCACACGTCATGGGGCTTCAATAAAACTGACTTAGATCGCCGTCTTCAAACTTGTCTTATGACCTTCAGAAAACAGTAGGTCTATGCTGGATCCTAAAGACTTGGGACCGGACGGAGTAGCATCGATTAGATGAGATCCTATGTAAAAGACTTCTAAAGGTTGATGGATAGGTGGCGTGACACCATATATACGTAGAACCTACTGTTGATTATATAAATGATTGATTCATGAATGATTATATCAATGAGTTATATTATTTTGATTGTCTAGGAAAATATTGAGTATTCACGAAATGTCAGTGACAATTCTTTGTTTATCAATTTGATTGATAGTCTCCTTCAATGCAGTACGTGAATATGGATTTCTTTGTGTTATTAAATATGCAGTTGTAATGAGAGTCAAAGAGGGAGCTATGGGATAACGATGTTAGTGGAAGTGAGACACGAGAGTCTACGTCTGTCTGGTATAACTAAACATCCCGCTTATATTTATCGGAATGGTAGACAGACGAATGTAGTATTCCCACATTGCACCTGTGATGTCGTACATCCCTTGAAGAATAAGAGTGAGCTTATTGACGCACACGAGACTCAAATTCGAACTCCGTGTTACTACTGATAATAAATATCAGTAGGTACTGTATATATGTATTTTAATTTATATATCCGTGTCGCCAGGTGGCGGCGTGGGACGACCACTCTGACATGTGCACGGGCTGAGGCTGCGCCGCGTGTGCCGGCCGCGCTCGCCGCGCCGCGCCGCGCCGCCGCGTCGCGCAGCCGCGTCGCGTTGCCGTGCCGCGCCGCGTCACGCGGTACACGAAGCGCTGTTGTTTTCTGCCTAGAAGTTATACTATGAAATACTGCCACGCTACTATTGTTAGGCGAATCTCGTGTTCCACTTGCGGGAGCTGTTGTCGGGTACGGTCACTTTAGATTTCTCACTATTTAGTCATGATAAACGACCTAGTCCAATAAAGGGCCGATATGAAAATGGCCGTGGTTGTGACGACCGATTTATTCAATACTGAAATATAATTTATCATAGTTTAAAATTTTTCATTGTACTGTAAATGTCGCATAAGGAATGAGAGACAGAGAAAGAGAAATATTTACGAGCATGTGTCTCTTTTCTTTTTGCTAGTGATCGCTGAGCTGAAATGTATCTTCAGTATTTCTAATTTGTTGATGTTTAATTGGTATTCATTGGTCATATTCATGTTGTCTCTCTATTGGGTCAGATTATACTCTATTACTATTTATCATAAAACATTAGCAATCTAAGAGTTACGTAGACATGGTGAATAAGTCTTAATTAAGATATCCACATACTTAAAACGATACTCAAATTATATAACCCTATTTTTTATAATTAAAAAACTTTGCAGCTATTTTCTAATGTATTTCTTAACATTCATGACGTAATTACATTTGTATTCTGTATATATACATATGTATATCACTATCATTATTATATTACTATCATTATTATACAGTACTCAAAATTGTGGGAAAAACTTAAGAAAAATAGGCAACTGTAAATTACGCTTTATCATTGACATTTTAACTCGATTCTTGAAGGGCCTGGTGTTGATCAAGTCGAGTTTTACACGAACAATGTTCAATATCCTTTTTGAACCGCCAAAGACATACAAACAAAATGATGATACGCTTGTAATATTACCTTATGTATTTATGAAACATTTTTCACGGTGACGGAAAGTATGGAAGATTTAACCTACATTTTAAGAAAAAAATCGACATTGTCAACCCTGGGCCCCTTCCGGTTATTTAGAGACTTTAGTTAATTAGTTTAGAGGATCTGACCCACATCGATCAGAAGTGCTCACATAAATCCAAGATACAATCTGACCGTCGATGTCGTTCGAAATAAAGGATAGAAATGAAAAAAATCCAGAACATTCTTGAAGATTGAAATGATTCTACCGTTTCAAGTGATTAGTGTTGCTTCCGATAGATGTGGATTTGATCCTCCGGAGGATTCTGACTGTACCCGATGTATGTATGTATTCATGATGAGACGTAGTGCGTTTATTTCGAATTGATGTGTCCTATAAACGATTCCTATACGTCGGGATTTATCGAAAATATCTTTGAGAAGAAATCAGCCGAATTGTGCTAAGTGCGGGGGCCGTAGCTCGGGACTGTGTCCTAAGATATTTATTTATAAAGATTCTGTTGGTAAGAAGAAAATAAGTTTCTTTAGCGATCCTTTTACAACGACCAAGACTTGCTCTAGGTAAAAACATAATGTGTTTCATATGTAATGGTTTATAGCGGCTCGTGGTGGTACGGTGAGCCTCACTCACCACGTCAGTCATCGGGTCTGCTTCCTTGCTCTGGTTAGGACGCTTGGGAACTTGTCTTGGGCTGCGGCCAAGCAACGTACGAGCGCTGTCTGCGTGTCCGTGTGACCGTCACAATTGTATACACGTAACTTATTCACAGTATTGTTTTACATTTACGACATTCATTTTAATGCCATTACAAGTGCTTCCGGTACGCGTTCATATCAATTACGTTGTTCTCATTAGGTGTGATCTATGGCGTCGGTTATGATTTGCGTTGTACAGACACTGCTCATGAATGGGTAAGAAAAGTTATTTTTGGTATATATATCTGATCCATTCTCAATTAGCCTTTTCTTTAACTGGCAGAATTCATACGTTACTCCACTTGATTGCTGTGATCTATAAAAATTAGCATCAAGAAATATTTTTATTTTCCATACGCATAAATTTATTATATTTTGTTTAAGAATTTCTAGAATATTCTACTATCCTAATTCATCGCAATAAATGCAAAAATCAACCGAAGAATATTAAAGATGTATTTATGTACTATTATTACATTATATTCATATCATTCATATTCTCGTAAAATAAAAATATAGCGACCACATACTAGATGTGACTAATATATTCATAAAGTATTGAAATAACTCTAAATGACGTCATGAGTCGGTTTTTTTATTTAACCTTTCACTCCACTCGAGGCCATGGAAATAGTATCAGAAGTTACTTTACAATTTTACCGAGTTACCACCGCGAGGCCACATCCTGAGGCACACGTTCCGGTTGTCGGATGGCTGGTACCGGATATCTGGTGCTTGTTTAAATTTATTTTTGATTTTTTCACGGGGATGATGTCAAAAATAAAATATGGATGAGGTTACGCCGAAGGAAAAAGAATTGATTTTCACTAAAACCTCATCTCTTCATACGTGATATCCGATATCCGACGTGGAAAATGTCTTTTTTTTTATACAGAAGTGGGGGTAGTATAAGGAAGTTAAAAATCAAAATAATAGTTTGTGAGTTTGTTTTTTAATTTCGTCAACGTGATAGTAAAATTCATTATTTGTTGCCTTACGTATTTAACATGAAAATGATTCACGAATGACGTTTAAAATTGTACCAGGATGTTGCCTCGATCACATTGTCATATTTATACAAAATAAATTATTTTCATCATTAAAATAAAATAAAAAAAGAGATATACTTTTGTTGACTAAATGTAGTTCAATTTATAAGCTTTTAGTGATATATTCCCATATTTTCCTATCGCACATATTAAATTAGGTCATTCCTTAGTATCAGAGAGTGTAAGGGTCGATGCACACTATCTTTTGTCTTGGAACGTTGGAGATCGTGAGTTTTTTCGTAAAATGTATACTCGCACGATACCATGGTACAAAATCGTACCAAGTAAATTGAAGTTATCGTCGCAATCGTAGAACAAAGACGGATCTGACATTTTCTAACTTTACAGGAGAGCAGGAGATTTGTTTTTACGTTAAATAAACAAACATATCCGTCGGTGTTGAAGTTTGTATCTCCGTTGTATAATACAGAATTAGAAAAACGTGTTTGTTTTATAATAAAGTTAAGTAAGTTAAGTATTTCAAGTGAAAATACGTCAAAAAAGATTTTTCTGAAAAAAAGAAATCCGTCTTTGTTCTACGACTGCGACGATATGGATTTCATTCTGAAAATGACTGCTAAAGTTAAAGAATAATATTTTTCAACTGAAATTCGTATTTTTGAATTATTTTTTACATTTTATTGACAAGATCTTTTACCGTGAGGGTGGTAATGTTGGAACCCTACCTTCGTATGAAGGAACCTCAAGCTGATGATAGTGCGAATTAACCCTCAGTATGTATGGTTAATCATATTGTACATGTATGAAATATTATTATATAGTCTCACTTAATATTATTGTTGCTAGAGTACGGTTGGGGTATTAATGGACAGTTCTGAATTATGCCCTATTGTTAATAATTAATATGTATGCCGCCTTAGAATTGTTGGCAAATGTATTTGTGTCATGAAATGGAGGTCATAGGCTTTCTGGAAAAATGTGTATTGTGTGCTCACATTGTACTTTATTGAAATACATAATATACATATATACATAGCGTATACATACAACAACGTTTTCTATAACGTCCTGTAAAAAGTCATCTGCTATATTTATCGTAATGATCAATGTGACAGTTCTATGGAACCTGTCGATTTGACAGGTTTCTATTGATGCTGTCAATCTGACAGCTCCTATGGAGGATTATATAAATACATGTGTATGCAGTATTTAAGCCCGCGTCAAGACAACCTCCTGAAGTTTATTATTAATTTTGACTGGTTTCTATTTTTAATGCGATTTCATGTTTCTTATCAATATTCGGTTCGTTCCCTATTTCGGTCCTTAGAAGCCATGCCTGATTTCATGACGCATTTAATTCAGCGAAGTGATGTACCTAACGGAGATGGTGCAATTCGTCTATCGATTCTTGTAACATAATGCAGAAGAAGCGTAGTATTATTTGTAATTAAAACCAAATAATTTCGTGCCTTTGTATAATAATTTACGTAAGCTAAGTTTATACACTGGCGGTATAATTCAGAACGCGGCGTGGCTGGTGGTATCCGCGATAGCGTAAAGTAAGTATTACGAGTGGACAGTTCACTCGGAGCGAACAGATGTGAGATCGTCGCGTGGGTTGCTAGAGATAATACTTATCAAATTACTTCCCTAATCTATTAAACCTTTATTTTTATCAAAAACAATACGATGGGAAAGTTTTTATTAATCCTCAAGGCCGTACGATTAATAATAAACTCGACAGGAACATAGGGAAGTTTTTGAATTAGTTTTAAAACACTCTGAATTCAACGATAAATTGTTTTTATTATTTGCAGTCTTTTATCTGATGTGCCCTACGATTACTATGACGAAATCTTTGCTTGCGTTCGCTCCTTGTCAAACGTCACTCACTCATGCATAATAATATCGATATGAGAATGTTAGAGTAAGCGTAATCGATGTTCCGCGTACCTATTTGTTTTGAGCGTCGTGTATTTTTAATATTTTTTTTTCTGTACTATGTCCGGCGGTTCTTTCAATCTTGTTGATTTTTTTTTGATACTGGCAAATTTTTCGTTGGCTTTTTTATTGTTATTATATAATTACATATTTGGTCGTTGTCACGTTTTGGTTTTTGTTTTATTGCGATCTTTATTTTTCTTTTATTATTACTCAAAAGACACGAGCCACCCCCTTTCAGTGTTCTGTGATAAACAGTCCTTCCATGAGTGACCTCATGAAGTACAATCAGATTTTGATGGTACAATTGGGTAAGGAAATATTTCTATAAAATCGTTCACCTCACTAACACAAAAATTATGTCTGAATACTAACTTATGTGTAGGTCCATGAAAGACGTAAATGTAAATGTCATGGCTTGTTTTTTTGTTCTCTCTGACACCTCTTTAATTCTTGTATATTGTTTAAATGCCATCTTTGAACTTGCCAGTAGCAAAAAAATATTCATTTTTACTCTTGAGGTGTTGACGAGTAAGTAATCGTGGATTAAGAATAATAATACGATCAAAACTAAATAAGTATATTTATTTTTTACATGTATAATCGTGTTATTACATTTAGTATTATGTGAAGATGTAATATTTAATTTTTTATGTGAGCCGTGCCAAATGTGTGACCAGAAATTTAGTTTATTCAGACCTGCCTGTGTTATTTATATTATTCTCGAATCTTAGTAATTTTTAACATTTTCACGTCATCAATTTGAGGATTTTACATACTTTGGATATCAATTGTTTTTTTTATTGATCAATTGTTTGGTTTTGGATAATATATGTTTGGCTTAAGGAAAAAATAAAAGTGATAAACAACGAGAAAATGCGTTAAATCATTGTATACTCAAGTTGTTTTAAATATTTTTTTTGTTAATGTTATTCTGTATCAATAATAATTAGAATATGAAAAAGTCCATTTTACGCAGTTGCGGGTCATTTATTATTGTATAATTTATTTTCTTCATGTTTATGTTATGATCGAGGATTGTAAAGAATATTAACGTAGGTACGTAGTAGACTGCGTATGTGAAGCATGTTTCAGTAATATATTTGTATGTAAGGTAGAAATTGTATTCCTCATAAATGTATTCCTTCAGTTTAAAATGTGATACGAAGGTCAACATAATATACTTCCTTAGCTTAACTAGTTTTGATGTAAATGTGAGAAAAATTATTTGCAATGTTTATTATTTTCGACTGCATACTCAAATATGGCTGAATATTTAACCGACCATTTTTAAGATAATTTTTAAACAAATCAGTAATGTTAAAAGTACGATAGCTGTTAAAAAGCAACGGTTGCCTCAGTGTAAATTTGAATATCGCATAATACCATTCAATGACGAGTACTCTAAGCTAGCTTGTTTAGTGACCGGCTAACGAAAAACGCTTAGAAAAATGTATAATGCTACTAGTTGTTGATTGTTAATAAAAATTAAAGACGGTATTTAAAACTGTATCTGTTAGGTAACGCATTTGTGTCCTAAAGGCTATAGATTCGCGTATTATTATTTGTTCGCGAGTGGATAAGAGTAGCTTTGCATTACATATGTTTTATTGGAAAGTGGTCTAATTGTGTCTGTAATTACTAAGTGACAATGCGATGAGCCGATTGTCAGAGCCTCGTCTTTTGTGTATGCGTTCCCTGTTTTGTCATTACATAGTATTTTATGGTGTTTTATAAAATTCTTATAAATATGCAAGCTTTGGTTTTGGTAGTATTAATAACATTAGACATTCTATTCCCATAACGTTTATGGGCATGACCTTTCAAGGGATACCATGTCCGGGAGTGCACTTCGGTAGATTGCTGATCATTCCATTTCTGTACTGGTTTACCCAATTTTAAACCCTTGGATTTGTTGAAAGACAAGTTCTATCGCGGTAACCGTTGCTGATACAACAATAATTATACAATAATATGAACTGTATTTCTTCATGAAACGCTAGTCAAGTGTTTTGTTACCTACATACTGTTTATGTATTTTGTAACTTATATAAGAATATAAACTGTACTGCCTACCTTCTTTTTTGTTTTAGAATATCTTTTAATAATGGCGTTCCATACCTAGAACGCTTACCAGCTTTGTGGAGTTTATAACCCATAAATTTATAGGCACCAATATGGTATAGCTAAGTTCTGAAACTACGTTTAGATTTTTAAATACGCAGGTTTTTTTAAAATAACGGTAGTTTTTGTGAATAAATAAAATCAAAATAGTGTATAAAGTCAAAAATATTTTATTTCAGTTGAATACAATGATGTCTATAATAAACAAGGTATGTCGTGCAAATCTCATAAAAACAATTTAAACAAAAAACAAAAGTATACATGGCGATAATCTGGGTGGGTTAGAAGTCAGTTATGTTATTACTTGATGTAAGGAGATCGCGTGTATTCTTATGTCTTGTCTATACACAAATATGACGAAATATATATTTATAAAATAATGTAACATCACGCCTGTTAACTGCATGTAGTTCTGCAATCCTCAATCCGCATGCTCAGATAGGTCTTAACGATCAAAAATACCAATGAGGAGGCCTACATCCAGCTGTGTTCTTAGCCTGGTAGTGATGATTGGCATATTTGTGCACAATGCAAGAGACCGGCCTTGTTTTTGTGGGACGGTCAGTACAAAAGTAACATTCTGACTAGTTGAAACGAGTTGTTAATGAATATACCTTTATACATACGTCTGAACGTCGTCACAGAGGGACCTGTTACATTATATCAAGACAACATGATGACATGCTAAAGTACATTTTTTATAGTAACGTTCAAATACAGATACAGACATAATTATCTAATTCTTACATTGTCAAATATATGCAATGCATTTGACTGACTGACGTTCTGACTTCAAACATTAGAAAAGAGTAAATATCTGTGGTAATTTCCTACACAGCACAATATATTTATTCCGCATCAGTTGATACGGAACCTTTGATTCTCATACGAGCATTCCGAGTTCAAGAACACACGACAGTAAGGAACTATAAGGCCCGTGTTCCAACTGTAGAACATGGTCGGATAAAATAGACGGGTGAACGCACCTAACTAACGCAGCCTGAGCATTACAACAATCACGACTAGGAGATGTAAAAAATATACATATACATGTTGTAAATATATGCATTTGAGTTATAATGTCCGGTGTCAATATGTAATAATGATACTTATATATTAATAAACTCTAAACATACACACATGAAGATTTAACAGTCATAAAACAGCAATGTCTAACATTATGGTTACATATCATAGGTATACCTAAGATTACAAACATTACAACATACTTTCAACATCGATATATTAAAAAACATACATACAAATCTATTAGTATGCTAACAATATGAATAAAAGTTATTTTACAAACAAACAACGTTAAAATGAATTAACATTAATTAAACACGAGATCTTTCATGATTAGTCGTTCAGACAAATAATGAGTATTAGATACATATGAAAACAAATTGATACGAGTCTACATATGAAAAAAAAAACTTTTATACAAAAACGGTTGATTGAATTATAAACAATATATAGGCCTATACGAAAATCAGGATCGTAAATAAGATGAAAGCTGTGAATGTGGAAGCACTTCAGGTCTGTACGGATGTTGGCACTCGGCGCGCTCGACCTACCCCGCGATGGACCTGGCGTGGTGTTGCAATAAATATATATAAGCATAAACATATGGTAGTAATGTCTTAATTATTTATTTCATATCCAAACTCGGTGGGACACTGCACGCACTCTATGTATAAATATAAACTATTTCAAAATATTTTGTATATAATATAATCTGATAAAGAACATTACAGTAGCACCTCACAGTAACGCACCTGTAATGGCCGGTGTATATTGTTATAAAAGAGTTCCTATTACTAAACAAAATTGAGCAGTTTTGAATGAAATATTATGTACTTAAACAATTGTACGGGAAAGTTACTTAATATATTTGAGATGGGGCAGTGAGGACGACGAATAGTTATTATATGTATTTTTTATATTTTAAGTCTAATGACTTCATAATAAATACTACTTATAAAGTATCTATAGGATATAAAACACGTTATTTTTGTTTTATCAAACCATAATGTGTTTTTTTCCTTAAACAAATACAATTTCTAGTCTGTAGATGTACGCTAATTTAAAAATATTTATATAATTTTTTTAAAGTATCAACGGCTGTGTATTTTAGATTATATTGGTTGGTAAAAATATTTAATTCAATTGAAATATTGCGTTGCTTATAATCAAAGATAACGACTTGAACCAGATTGACCTTTTTTGCGCACTGCATTTCATATGTAGTGTAGTGTGATACAAACATCGCTACCTCACCGCTTCATCCCAAATTCCTATTCTTCATGCGATTTAAATCAATTCTAGCATTCTATTAAATACACATGCAATAATAATATAGGTTATATCAAAAAGTTATTCTAACATATTATTTGTATTATTAAGTTATACAGTACATAGTAAAAGTACATGAATAAACATTTTTATATTTAATATACGTATGTATGTATGTACGGGCGGTCGCGCGGGTGTACTGCACTATGCGCCCCTGTCTACCTCCAACGTTAACGATAAAAATTGTACATTCATATTATGCAAAAATATTTATTCAACCTGAAAGTATTAAACAATTATTTACTTATACGAAGTGAAGTGGAGCCTCGTGGCATTCAGTCGTCGTTTGTTGCGTCAAAACGACCATTTCTTGAACTCTAGGACGGCCAATGGTTATTTACAAGGGTTGAACATCGAGATGCTTTCTAATGGTTTCGCTCCATTTTTCGGAACATACCAGTTTATCGCTAGTTTTTCAATGAGGCAACGTTGATTACTATGAATAGTAATAATGGGTGGAATTAGGAAACAAAAAGCTATTTTAAAAATAAAATTATTTTTTTGCTTCAATGATTGACGACTAATTTGACAATATTATGTAAAATACTTCACCTTCAATTATAACACATCTTAAAAATAAATATGTAACTAAGACTTAAATTAATTTCGCATTCAGTAAACATCTCATTAATATAACATCGAATAATATTTTTTATATCACACCCCCGGTGCGACACTCACTTATGCAAAAATGTAGTTTTTCAGGAGAACCATTTAAAACTTTGACACTTCACAAAACAACGGCTTTAGAAGATAGATGATATGAATAGCTAATACTACAACGTCAACTTTTCGTACTACAAAAGTAACTTTATCGCAGCAAGTAAAGGAGTGCTTTAGGACAATTATTACATATTTAACTAATTTTTGAACTTTTTGCAAAAGTGACAGTGTCACACCGGGGGTGCGATATTATAAACATAACACCGTAAAACTATTTAGTAAATTATTCGTTGTTCTTTCAACGAGACAATTATGTAAAACATGACTTAATGTAAAATAAAAAAAATACAAGACAGGTACGAGATTTATATTTAACAATAGACACTACGAAAATATTCTAACATTCTGTTTTTAACGGGTGTTAATACCTTTCCAATTTCAAAATATTGGCATATGATTAGTACCTGTTAAATAAATGTGCATATTCCATTATAATTTCAAATAATTATCCTACTGAAGCAGACGTATTTAATTACATTTGATTAGTCTTAGCTTGTTCAATATAACATTGAATAATAAGTATGTTTAACAATACATCGTTTCAACCAAATGTATAGAAACAACGCATCATTTCATATTAGATGCCTTTGAATTTCGAACAACGTAAAATAAATCACTTTTCAGAGGTATTATTACAATGAATTTAATTTTTGAACACGATCATATTCCGCGAAAGGACAATAATACGTACACTTAATAACAATGATCCTTGAAAATGTATCCTCGATGTGTGACGACCCTCACTTGACGATGAACACGACGTCGCTGTCGCGCTTCAGCTGCTCCTCCAGCAGCGCGGCCGCCAGCCCCGCCTGGCAGCACAGCTCGTCCAGGCACGCCAGCCCGCTGTACCGCGCGCCCGCCGCGCCGCCCCCCGCGCCGTCCGCCGCCTCCGCCGCGCCCTCGCCGCGCAGCGTTATCGGGTACTGGGCCACGTATCGTTGTTGTTATTTAGGCGTTTATTTCATTATTATTATTATCTGTATAGTCAAACGAACTTTACTGTACTTTAACTAGTTACTTTTACTTTACTAGGTCCCTTAAGGGGTAAGTGCACCGATTGTCAAGAACGCTTCAAACTTACCTTGTAGATCCTCCGTATGAGCCCCTCGAGCACCCCGAACAGCACCAGCTTGCGCTCGTTGATGGCCAGCTCCTGCGGCTTCATGCGGCGGCACAGGTCGCGCACCGTGCTGCCGTACGTCATGCCCGCGTACATGCGGAAGATGTCGCTCACCTTCGGCAGCTGGCGAGCTGGTGACGGAACACGTATGTTTTAGGAGGAGTTAGAGATATCTCACGTATCGAGTAATCAATCAGATCTTTGCCGATGGAGTTAAAAAAATAGTGTAACATTACGCATATATAAAATATATGAACGTAACTTCACGCCTGTAATCCCCGAAGAGGCAGGCAGAGGAATGCAGAACATTCGCACGTTTCACCGGTTACGTTTATGTCCCACTATGGAATAGGTGGTGAGTCTATTGCCATGCATCGGGCACATATCCAGACTGCGAATTACTACTAGAATTTTAATTTATATTTTCTAGAAAACTTTCTAGAAAATTTCTAAATTAGAAAAGTTATTTTGTAGTGTTCGACCCGGGAATCGAACCTGGGACCTCCCGATCGGCAGTCGCACTTGCAACCAACACGACCAACGAGGCAGTCAAGTATTAAAGTTATTCCTTAGAATAACTATAAATGTAGGTGTATAATTATATTAGATAGGACTATTAAATATTTAATCTATTTAACCCCGAACAAAGTATATAGTGCCTCTTTACACTGTTAATAATTGCTAGGCATCAAGGGTTTCAGGTGGATAAATGAAAAAAAAAACAGTAAATCCCATATACTGTTATACAATATGTTTGTTTATAAACTTATTTATTCAACTCTTAGGGCTAGAAATAATTCGTCTATTAAATATGGTATCACACTGGAAGCTTAAACTTAACAGCTCGGAACTTGCATCTAAGATGTGAATGGAATATTAATGATTTAAAAGTAATATGAATATAAAACAATTAATTAATACGTTATGTTTATTAGTAAGTTAACAAATTACTTTAGTAATTAAAAAGTATTTCATATAACTCTAAAACAATGCTAGGAGAAAAGTTGTTTTTTTTAACATATATTGAGAATACATACAATGTACTTACATATTTCCAAATTAAGAAAACCAAATGATTACCCCGTAAAAAGCATAGGTTATATTAATTTGCATAATTAAATCAATATAAAGCAGAATTGTCAGCAGTACAAAAAGTTTTAAGCTTTCTTACTGTGCATTTTAGTGAAATATATTTCACATGAGCTGGAATTCTGAAACTTTTTCAGCACTTCTGATCCAAGCATTTTGTTAATGATGTTAGTTGCATGATAGTCGTACGGCGCTAACGTATTGTCAGATTCAATTTCAAATACTTTCACAGGATGTTTGGTATATTTTGACAAGTTATAATCGTAAGGCAATGTTTTTGAATTCGGATGAGGAATTCCTCTAAGCAAGACCAATTGGGAATTCAAA
>DWEJ01001283.1:0-13421 GCA_018245835.1 Mysoria sejanus stolli | reverse complement strand
AGAATACTTACCAGTTCTAAAATGTTAAGTACAACACCACAATTGTTAACCGCTCAATATTGTATTACGTCTGTGCCATGTTATAGCGCATTGCTTTGCCACAGCACGTTACAGACCCATGTTCGAGGTGATATTATTTTTATTTAACAACAGCAAACAGTCATGAATGCCACATAACGTTAAACAATGCAAAAATTGTTGCTTGGGAGCAAAGAATAAACAGGTTGTTCCGCAGTAAAACCAAAGCAGTGTACTATACTACATCAAATGCTACAGTAGAGCATATTGTATTAAACTTCAAAGTACTGTATAAACGTGACATCACGCCTGCAATGCCCGAAGAGGCAGGCAGAGAAATGCTGTACACACGCAAATTTCACCAGTTACGTTTACGTCCCATTATGGAACAGGTGGTGAGCCTATTGCTATACACCGGACACATTACCAGACTCCGAACCATGACTAGAAAATCTAAATTAGAAAATGTTATAGTGTTCGACCCGGGAATCGAAACCGAGACCACCCGATCGACAGTCGCATTTGCAACTAACACGATCAACGAGTAAGTCCAGTAGTGCATAAAGTTGTAAATAATCAGTCTGTCTCTGTCCACTGCCGTCAGCCCTAAGCTTCTCTTATCAAGCTCGGCTGTGCACTCCTTGAGAGTTTTTGTCCAATAGCATAAATCCTCATGCTGAACATGCCGATGGTAAATCGCAGAATAATTGTCAAATGACAATGTTTCATTATACAAAAGTACATAAAAAGGTACACGTAACGAACTCGTGAACTTTCCATGTGACGTTTAATGATTTATTGAAGATATTGTAGTATCACATTTCACATGTCGTGACGCAAACGATATGTTATTTATAGCGTATCACTTACTGCCATTGACAATCTTATCGTAAACAAACGTGGACAAACGACATGAAAAAGGGCAAAGATTTCGGGATTTTCACTAAATTAAATAATCTCCCTAAATAATTGAAGTTTGTTTGCCGGTTTCCCAGGTAACTATCGAACTATCGTAGATACCTCATAGAATGTACATAACCCACATACATATCTACCTACGTACATAATACTATTTATATGCGTTGATCCATTAGCATAAACCAGTCTCAAAGGAACTTGAACGCATTTCCGCGTTAAATCGATAGTTTAAAGCAAATAAGATGAACTGCATCATATTGAGCAGGTCTGACATGAAACTCAGTTTCCTATGGTGGCATAGATTAACCGATATTGAATAAGTGACTGTATTTTTAGAAATAAACCGTAGTGTTACATAAATCGTAGTAGGTACTGGTGACGTATATAAACAAAATCTGCATGTAATGATCTCGGGCTGTTAGGTATTGTGCGGAAAATACAATTATTTTATAACCACATGTTTTATAACTATTCAATCAACCAAAAAATCAGCAAAACTTTTTCTACTATGAAAGAGAGGCGCAAAGTTTGAGTAGCTCTGAAATTACCCACCAGTGAGCTCAAACATTAAAAATAACCACGCAACTACGACCATCGATCTAAACTTGTTTTTATTCTAATGACTTAAAAGATTATCACTTACCAATTTTTAAGTATGTTAAATATGTGGCCTTTGTCGTTGATGGTGATAAAGAGGCCTCTAGGCCTCCTGTAGATGAGCCCAAACCTTTGGCAGGCCAGTCCCACTGTGGGCGTGTACACAATCGGTAGATACTTCTCAACGTTTTCCGATAACAGTCTGAAGAATAACTTCTCATTTCTGTCCTGCAAAAATCAAAGAAACTGTAAATATAATTTGCTATCAAGCCTTATTTATAGCACAAAGAAATATTTAACAAAAGCGCCGTAATGTTAAATAGCGTAATGAATATTGCAAAGTTAAAAATAAAATAAGGAAATATCTAATAAATTTTATATATTTAACAGGAGGTAAATATTGTGTATCAAATTTCAACTACACTATGTATATGAATACGAAACAAGCATGAGAACACAAAACGAAATACTTAATACAAATCTTTCATACTACTTACAGACACTGTATACATATTTTAAACATAAATGAAGACTGGAAACAATTCATACAATATCTAAAACAATAGTGCAGCATAAATGCTCAGATAACCAAGGCCAAGTAAATGAGAACGCTAAGCCCGAAATCATTCAATTCACCTGTGAATTCTCCCGTATCTCGTAGGACCCCCTGGGCTATTATAAATTAAAAAACCCCAATAGATCAATAAGCTATATACTTGGGTCCATTTCACCAACGTACGTCAATTCGGCCGCATGCATCCCGTATTACAATTGATTCGATAAAAATATATTACATACAATCGTAAATCATCAATCAATGATACCTTTATCCTGTTTAGTCACCTGTAACTCGACGAGGTAGAGGTACTTGTTCAGATTATCCTCGTATCTGTCAACTGATATCCTGCATATGTCCAACTGCTCTTCCTGCGATTTAAACTTCGCGGCCAACAGACCGTGGATGCCGAGTGCTTGTCGTTCCTCTAATGTAAATGCAAGACCCTAAAAATCGAAGTGACTTTAGAGAAACTTAATTATTTAATATTCTTCATCTTAACCAATGGCAGTGATAGCCTAGTGGTTTGAAATTCGGCCACTCACTCTCACGGGTGCAAATCTCTGGCGCGCACCTCTTAATAATGTGCGTTTAAAGTTTAAATATCACTTGCTATTCGGTGAAGGAAAACATCGTGAGGAAACCGGCACACCTTGAGTCGAAAAAAAAATGTTTTCTAAAGTGTGAAGTCTGTCAACCCGCACTTGGCCAGCGTGGCAGACTATGGCCTTAACCCTCTCATTCTGAGAGGAGACCCATGCCCCAACAGTGGAACGGTAGAAGGGTCGATATGGTATGATTCATCTTAACCGCCACGTTCATTGTGTTGCTTGCGTGCGGCACTGCTAATCGGGAAGTCCTGGGTTCAAATCCCGCGTCTGCTACTATTAGATTTATACTATTTAGATTTTTTAGTAGAGGCTCGGAGTCTGGATATGTGTCCGATGTAACACAATAAGCTCACCACCCAGTTAATAGTGAGACATAAACATAACTTGTGAAACATAGGAGTGTATAACACTATCTCCTCGGGGATTACAGGCGTGATGTTATGTTTACGTAATCTGGATTTAAATTCTATAAATTTGTATAGGTTAGGTTGAACTTTTTCAGTTAATCTACTGTATTTTTACTTGGCTTTATTGCTTCAGTATTTGAGATGTTAAACCGACACAAAGTTGTATATTAGTTAAGTTGGCAGAAAGATCCGTGGAACGCGGCTGAAAATTACTCATAGCCGTCCATTGTATCTGTTTCATTAAAAATATTATTTCACTAACAGAGATAAACGACAGGCATGTAATCTTATAACACAAGTATTGAAAAAAAACATCCTTAGACGAAATCCTTATCAATTTCAGGATATCTTCGAGATACTATAGTGCTAAGGTATAATTACCTTCAAGTACTAATAGATTATTTAATTTTCACATATACTTTATAACCATTGCCGTTGTTTTTTTAACAAGTTTAAGGTTCAAGAATAAAGTAAATAAAAATAGAAATTAAAATTTAAAGTGTAAAATGGACAATACCTTGTTAAGCCGGGGGTCCCTCAAGTGGTCTATACCTCTCACCATGTTGGGGCAGATTATGTTGCCGGTCACCTCGTGGTATTCTCGGCACTGGGTCAGCGAAGCCTCCAAGAACGCTGGACACTTCGTGAGCGCGAACGCCAGAGCCCGATTGGGGCCTATAGCGTTTGTGCAACATCTGTAAAAAAAATAACGTAACGTAACATCACGCCTGTAATCCCCGAAGAGGTAGGCAGAGGAACGCGGAACACTCCCACGCTTCGCCACGTCCCACTATGGAATAGGTGGTAAGCCTATTGCCATGCATCGGGAACATATCCAGACTCCGAACCACTACTAGAATTCTAATTGAAATTTTCTCCTAGAATTTTTTCCAATTACAAAATTAAGTTACAATTGGGCAAAATATTCATTTAAAAATGGCATAGTAACAAAACAATAACATTGTATTCTTAAATAAGCTCAGTAGGTAACATTTTTGGTTTAAGGCTGGTTGTAAAAAGGCTGTTTCTTGCTTATCTTCCACGTAGAAAAATTCCAATTATAGCGCACGTTGGAGATGTAACGGATGTCACTTTTTGAATATTCGCGTATCCGAATGCGAATACGAATGTCTGCTACCGACATTCGCGAATGCGAATGCGAATATTCAGTTTTTGATATAAAATTTCATAGAATAATTTGTTTTTGTTTATTTTCATTGCATTATATATTTTTTGTGTTAATGTTCTAATGAAAATTTAATTGTTAAGTTTAGTATATTCAGTTTTTGATAGAAAATTTCATAGAATAAATTGTTTTTGTTTATTTTCATTGCATTATATATTTTTTTGTGTTAATGTTCTAATGAAAATTTAATTGTTAAGCTCAAGTGTTAAGTATATAATTAACTAATATCAAATGATAAACTGAAAATTGATAATGTGATCACTAGGTTGTCCCTTTGTGTTGTATTGTAGAGATAAATGGATTTTAATTTTTAATTTTTTTTCTGAAATTTATATGAGCAAATTATTCGCAAAACATTCGCAAACATTTTGCGAATGCCAATGCGAATATGCAAAAATGTGCGAATATTCACGAATGCGACTATTCGTTACATCTCTAGTGCACGTATATTTAATGAAATTAAATTACATCTTATATGAAAAATTCAAGCTCTTTCACCAACGAAAGTATAATTTTTCAATACTTTTTCAGATCCAGCGAACGAACGATCCAGCAGACGAACAAACGGTCTATTGCATAAACAAACATTATTTAGCTAAAATTTTGATGCAAGGTCGTTTATTACAACACTTATCTGATAACACACCTACCTAAATAACCTTACAATAAGATCTATTATGACGCAGGTATGATATTGATGTCGTGCGTCGACAATGCAGATATTTTCCTCTACTTACGCACAGTATGTGCTGTTTTTATTAGAGAAAAAAAAAACTACGAAATCTGGCAGTGACCCAACCCGGTGTTTGTGACAGCCACCGAGAGAAAAGTACCGAGAGTTCATACTAATATTGGAAGTCTAAGAATGTTATGAGGTTCATTCGCATCATGTTTTATGTCACAGTCATAACAAATGGCAAAATTTTCAACTAGCCGGCCTCTGTTTTTCACCAACTTATAACAATAAACTAGCGCGCAGTAGAGTATCTATAATTAGTAACTGGCGTCTGCTTTGCGCCACGAAAAAATATTATATAAACGTTAACTTTAATTATATCGCTAAAATGAGATGAAAAGGAACATAGACAACTCGCAAATTTATGATATGCCGCATAATTTTTCCTCTATTTGGTGACATGCGTTAGTAGTGACTAATCTGAGCAACCCACCCAATGTTTCCACTCTAAAAATTTGAAAATTCAATTTATCGAGACCCGCGAACGTGCTACGGTTATTTTAATGTGGGCACGTATAAAAGGACATCCATTACGGTTAGTGAGTAGAGTAGAATGCAGTGAATGAACGTAATCATTTTGCATCTACAGGTGCGATCATTGCCGCTCTACACCTGCAAGTTAATCCGCGATTCACATACAAAACATAAACCACACTTATCGGTCAACAGCGATCATATTTTAATGCCATAATAAAATTCTTCTTTGTCACATTGAATTTTATGAATCATTATTAGCAATGATCGCGCTCGTCATAAATACGTTTCTAAATTATAATCTTCGAGTAACAACAAAGTTCTAAAGTTTTAACATATAAAATTGCATATACAAAATAATCGAACATAAGTGCATAGAAAACGCGATGACGATATATCTGATTCATAAAACAATTCAAGCAACGTTACGTTCTTGTATTGACATAAATTATTAGACATGTTACGATAAAGAAAACTGCAAAGAATATACATTATATATGTACGTGTCCATACCGGAAAAGCTGCGTGAATATCAATTTACCACGGACACAACGTCGTTGCTGTACTCGACCATTCTCAAGGTTAAGTTCAAATTGATTACTTTCTATTCAAGTGTACATACGGTACTATGAAAAACCGTCAACACAAGCTGACCCGATATATTGTTGATAGATTCCAAGGAGATTAATAACGTTCAAAATTATGCAAATATAAATGCTTTCATTATGTTTATAAACAAAGAAAAATCGAATAAGAATATGTATGTATTTATAAAATGTTTTGTATAATTACATGTATTTTTATTTCTTATCGGACGAATTACAATTGTTCATTTATCAAAAAAGGCTTCCCTCGGAGATATTTCAAGTGCGCCACGTCACAGTACATAAGGTATAATATTAGTACTATTTTGTTAAAAATATTAACACTAATTTGTTTCAAATATAATTTATTCAATATCGTTAATAGTAAAAGATCAATATGCCAATGGGAAGACCATTAGCAAACGACAATCCGAAAATAAACTTAAATCAATGAGCGAAACCTAATATCAATCTCATATTGATTTAACATAAAAATGGCACATACACATTACACACACTTAACGGAAATCAACACACGATGACGTCATTGATTATCACAACGTATTAAAAAGACTAAACTTACTACTGTTTCTTGTCCAACCAAATGAACTGCGAATAGCGATATACAGCGGTTTACAGTAATTATGAAGTACTTCAATTAACGTTTCTAATCACTTTATTTGTCCTGGTATTTTGTAAGGAAAATAAGAAAAATCGTGTCACATCATACAAATGATGGACATACAGAAATGTTGCCTGCGTCAGCACTTAGGACGGTTAGTCATAATTACATAAAATGTTAGTCATATTGACGATTCAATCGCATACGATTGTCGCAATCTTTAACATCAGCAATTCATGAGAACTTGTTAGGATATTCATTATAAATGTAACTGTTATTCACTATTTTCCGCGTCTGCCAATATTTGTTTTGCTGGTGAGTTTTCTATAGAATTGTGACGAATTGCAATGACGTATCAATGGTTCCAATTACGGTTGCCAACGTTACATCACGGCGTGACCTTCGTGAAACGACCAATTTTTCGAGGTCTTCCCACCACGCCGTAGCGAAATGTGTTTTAGCAAGACTCTATCGAAACAACAAAAAATTATCTAATGTTTTTTATAATTACGAATCATAATACGGATGAAACGACATCAAAATTTCTCGCTAATTATTGGGCTTGTAAACTCTTTCCAGTTGATTGCATGTAAGTTTCATTAACACCTACCACATGGTATGTTTAATACGGACTGGTACATAGGCTATACAAAAAAGTTCTTCATATTATTCTCTAAGATAGTTGGACATGTCCAGTGTAGCAGACTGTTGACCTAATTCTTCACTTTCTCCTTCCGACAGAATACCAAATCCAATAGTGGAATGATGAAAACGATTGTTGATGATGATGATGCACATAGAAAAAAAAACATAACCAAACATAACATCACGCCTGTAATCCCCGAAGGGATATGCAGTACATTCCCACGTTTCACCAGTTACGTTATAAAAAATAAAATACACATAAATTTAAAGAGCCCATCTGCAATATTTGCTTGATTATAATTTCAACATCCAAGTATTTCCCCTAGATAACTTACTGTTAAGGAAGGAAAATCAGTATCCCTAACATACACTTAGTTAAGAATCTTTCGCTAGAGCGTTATCAGTGGCTAATTTTAGCCGTCCATCAAAACTAATATCTAAAATGCTATTATTATTGATGGAAAACCTCACATTTCACTTTGTACATTAAATTATTGTACCAACTTCACAAACAATGTAGTACTTCGGAGAAAAGCAAAATATTGAAATCTACACATGTTAAGAAACAAAGGAAAGCATATTATGCAAGAATGTGCTTTAAACATCAGAATCCGAAAATACGAGAGATTCGGTTATTATTACACACGGTCAGAACTGGACAAAGATTTGCCGGTCACGAACAAAACCTGTTAGTGACACAACCGGGCGAACTACATCCGATGACGGTCATTGAATATGATGCGAAGATAAAGCGGCAGAGATTATTTGACGTCTCACGTCACGACGGTGTCGGTTTAATTAGGTCAGGATTAAACGGTGTCTAGTTTAATCCTGACCTGGTTAACGTCCTCTTATCCGTATCATTGCGACCTTCAAATTAGATCGCAGTATATGACAATCAATGGTAACCTAAATATGCACAAGATCTTGTTAACTTCTCAATTCTTCCAAAAATAACATTTTTGTTTATCTTTGTAACATACGAATCATATAAATAGATAGACACAACTTCTTTGATACTGTACTGTTTTCATTTAAATTTCCGTTCTCGATGTTCAACAGATCTTCCTTGAATTCACAAGTGCCCTAAATTAAACGTATCTTAATCAAATCTATCTTATAAATGAAATATATAAAATTTGCCGAGTCGAATACGTATACAAATACGAAACTAGCAATGCCTGCGCCTTACTAGGCCACATTTATACTTTCCCTAACATATCAGACGGATTTGTGGTCAAAGGAAGTTATCTTATGATAAAAAACTATCAAACCACTCTATTAATCAAGTAATCCCTTCAATAAAAACTCAAAACTTGCGAACGTACATCCGATAAAGAATCGAAATAGCCATTTATCTATGATATAACTTTAATCATACCGATCAATAGTATTTCTGATAAATAAATAAAATTGAGCATTATCATACTATGGGTATCGTATGATCCCAGATTAGTTTATAGAGTTCGTGGTATACACGTAGAGGAATTACATAACATTAGCGTATTTTATGAATGGGCCATTACACATTGTCCCTGTACAAATACATTAGGTAATTGACACATTAAGCCGAAAATTGTACCGATCGCAATAAAAGATATACATATTTAGTTATTCATTTTGTTACGAATAACATTTTTATGAGCATACAAAAAATCTTTCAAACTGTAAAAAATGCGTAACCATGAATGATATATACCTATCGTACTTTACTAATAATAATTATTTGTAATTAATCCTAAACACTCCCGGCAGACAGCGAATTTAACATTGCTCTAAGTAATGGTATCAAGCGTTCGGTGGGCAACGACCGCGTCCGTTAAATATTTTCTGATGCGGACAGAAAATTATCTTTTACCGAGAACAGTGCTTATATTCTTACTAACCAATTGAATACCATAAGTACAGCATGTTTCATAGAATCAAAGGCAACAATAAGGTTCACAATGCTATACACGCTAATAACAAGATTGTGGAATCGAACCGGGCGCACTTACGCTACGATCAGCTGACGGCCGCTAACATGTAAACAAGTGGTATTAGCGTCGAAGAGAAGGTCTTTGCAAAAAAGATTAGCTTTGTATTGGAATCTTATACAACACTTCAATTGATCAAACAAAGACGTAACACGGTAGGTTGTGTAGCCTTTCACGTTATAAACTTACTGAAAATAGGCTAAGATACTAATATACATATGTATCTGTATAATTCATCCAAATATATTACAGGGAACACATTTAGTTGCATACAATGTGGCTTGAACCGAAACGAGGCTGGTGGTACTAAAATACCCAGCTTGAAATACTCAATACATCAATAGGTGCATCATGAATGTGATGTTAAATATAAGATGTTCATTGTCACATTCACACATTACATCAAATTATATAGTGCTTTCGATTTCTGCTGATGTTTTGCCAGTTCATTGGCCAAAGGTATTATTTCAGTAATTAGAAGAATTTATTTTGTCACTGTGTAATGTTAGCAGTCTATTAAATAAGTTGGTTTACGTTTTAAATTTAGTGGTCCACAAATACTTGGAATTATGTAATATAACATCACACCTGTGATCACTGCAGAGGTAGGCAAAAAAGTTTAATACACTGACACAATTTGCTTGTTGTATTTACATAAATTAATATAATAATATTAATGACGACCATGGTAACATCTTGTGTATTATTAGTAAACAATGCAAAAAACAGTATAAAAAAATCTCTGCTACTCATGTGGGTTGGTTAGCACGTTTTGAGACACATTCATAGAAACGTTGCCAACTCGATTCAAATGGGACAGGCTAATAATAGGCGAGAGTTCAAGATTAATTTTTGCTAATGTTGCAAATATTTGAGTGAATAAAATAAGAAGAATAAGGCATCCAACTTAAGAATACACTGATTTGTAAAAGTGCACAAATAAATTTTACCTAACTTAAAAAAATATTCCTGCACCTTCTGCATACCAAATTCAATTAGGTGTTTTGAATTTTTTGACTTTATTCTTATCAAATTGTAGTACATCTATCTCCCTTTGACAGGAAATATTATCTAAATAAACTAAAGGGATATTTGATTGTTAACATTAAATATTATTTTTGTACAAGTAATTTAACCTGGCGAGCATGAGCCAGGGCATCTCACACCCTATAATTTAAAAGTTGTGCAAATTAATAAATAATTCACTGGCAACATTGGTTGGCTCAGTAGCTGGAGTCCAGGGCGTGTGGGGAAGGGACAGTGGAACGAATACCCTCCCTTATTTTTAACATATTTTTATATGTAATGATTTTTTCTTTAGTTTGTTACTATTATAATTTTATGTGATATTACTAATTGCCTTTGTGAAGTTTTGGTACATGAATATAAAAACAAAATCTATAATTTCATTCGTTTCTTTTTTTTTATTAGTTTTGACGTTACTTTGGATTTCAATTTTTGGTCACAAAAATATGGAAAAAAAAGATTGGATTCGTTCCTGCTAGAGGCAACAGTCACTGATTCCTCTGGTGAATCCAGTTCTGAGCAAGAGGACGAAAGTTCAGTTGATGTTTTATCTAATGATTACTTGATGATTCATCATACACCAGACAAGAAGCATGTAAACCAGACATGTGATCCCAAGGATGTCTCTTTTTAGAACAAGTCACAGCTTCTCTGCATTTACTGGCCCTTTTTATACAGAAAACCTTCAACTTCACATTTAGATGCATCTGGAAGATATGTCAGATGCCAGGATTGTTCATATAAGAAGGATAGAAAAACCAAGCATTCTTGCATGAATTGATCTGAAAATTGTGCCGATCTGGACAGTAGTGTGTAATCATATTTTCAATAAAAAAAAATATTACTTATGTTTTTTTAGACTATCTCAATATCTTAAAGACATTGAGATCTTTGTGTTGATTGAAATTACAAAGAAAATTATTTTCATTCAATTGTTATTTTTTGTAACCCTCTTGTTAGTTTTTCACTTAATGATGTTATATTTGAAAAATATAAATAAATAAAAATTATTGAAATGATTACAAAAACGTTTTATTAATTTCATTAAATAAAACTTTGTATTTCAAATTGTAATTTAAAAAATTAATTGAAATTGATATGAAATCTTATTATGATAGATTTTATGTTGGGTATATAGTACCCTGTCTCATGCATGGTGTAACTTTTTTTCACCTCATGCTCACCGGGTTAATAAACACTCACCTAAAATTAATTTAAAAAAATGTATAATATATAAAAAAATATGTAAAATATATGACTGAATTAATACTCTATTAGCAAAATTTGCAAAATTATATTTTAAGATATCATGATGATGATAATATTTTAAGATACAATCTTCATTAGCAGTCATAATAAAAATGTTTTTTGAATTGTAGTAGGACCAGACTAAAAGCCAGCTGTTTACACATTTAAGCACTCAGATGAGTGTCACAACACAGAAATAATAGTAATACTTGAGTATGTAAATAACCTGCAATTTAAAATATTTACGTGGATGTATACGACGTATACACCCAGAATCTCAAACCTAAAACCATGCTTAAACATTAGAAAAATATAATTACAAAACCTACTATGCTATGAAGTAAAAAACAAAACAATAAAGGTCAGTATGAACTGTAAAATAACAACATATTTATAATGCAATTAGAATCTTCAATTTTCTTGTATGTTCCCATGTCTTATTGCAATAAAATAAGTCATTTTCTTCTGATGCATTACTTATATGCTATCCCATCTAATTCAAGTCTATCTGTCAATAGGTAACATTTTCATTATTTTAGATGAATTTCGTTTTTTGCATATAAGTACAAATATATTAGATTTAGTATATTTGAATTTATTTTTCGTGTTGGTTGAGTAACTGTGAGTATGAGTGGCAATTAAAGGCCCTGGATTCAAATCTCTCATTGGATTAATATTCAGTTTTTCTAACTTTAAATTACTAATTATAGCTTTTAGTCTGGATTTGCCACTGGAGTATGACATTATTCTTACTCATCACCCCATTAGGATATGTCAACTTAACTGTTGAAACATGGGAGTACCCTACACTCCTCTGTTTACCTCTTCATTACAGATGTGATGTTACTCTTTTTAAAATGAAATTTTACAATACAGTATTAATAAATAATCCATAAAAGTGTAATAAAATAATCCTGTTCCCATAATGCTATAGCATAGGAATAATAATGTCCTGTTTCCATATTACTATAGCATACGAATTAGACACTAGAATGATAGTTCACTATCAATATATTTATTTACAGTCGTGAAATTATTAATTACGGGCTGCGGACCACAAATATTTTATTGATAAAGTGAATAATGTAGGAAAATATAACTAAAAATTTGGTGACACTTTAAGTGAAGTATTAAAATGTATTAATTTACAGGAACACATTAACTGTTATAGATTTGAACGTTACGAAGAGCCGCGAGAAGACGTCTTGCGTACACACGACACGATAGCAATCAATAAATCTTGAATAAACTAATACCCATATGTAAAGCACTAGATTATGCCAATCAAAATTATGAGAGAAGTGTTATGTTATGGCACTATTTCCGCCTTCGCGAGGTCTTTATAGAGTATACAGTAAGCAAAAATAATTCGCAAGCACGGTTACATCGCGTACATTGGTATATTGCATGAACGTCGATATTTTTCTATAACGAATTCTTGACACAAATTCATGAACACAGGGATCCATTCCAATTTCTACAACTCTTCGCGTAAATTACAGTACGAATAGTAAAGTATATAACACATTGCGAACCCAAAGATTTGTATACAAAACTAAGAAATACAGGTGTCACGTTATGTAAACTCCAAAAATAAATGATTAGGTACTTACATTAAAGACCGAGGAATACACGAAAACATTTCAAAAAATATTTTTCATTAACAAATTCAACAGTCCCAAAAAATTTGTGTCACTGTTCAATATAATAAATCTTATATATTTAAAATAGTTTAGTAACGCCCCCCATGTGTAGCCGAGTGTTCGAGCGACCTTCGAATCTTCGAAATACTCTGTTGATCGTTCAGTCAGCGAACG
>DWEJ01001282.1:0-13423 GCA_018245835.1 Mysoria sejanus stolli | reverse complement strand
CTTACAGACCTGCCGCGCCTCCTCCACATTCATAACTCTTTTCATACATGTATTAATGTTATAATGAAGACGTCATTACAACTAATCTGATGATTGTCTATAGACGAGTACGATGTTGAAAAATATTCCGTGCGTGATGTGTTTCTACACTGCCATCTGTTGACGCGATGTGGCGATCATTAAATCAAATCGCTTCCCACTCCCGTGCAGTCGTCTCGGATTACGGCAGTGAGGCCGCTCCAAGCATCCTGCCACTTCGACAATGGCCCGACGGCGTGACCTCGCTTAGTCTCTCGCGAGGGTATCACCAGGGTCTCCTCAGACACGCCGCCGTCGTACAGTCGTCCGATGCGCCGTCGCCGTCTTGCGTGTCTCTCATTAGGATTATTCTGTGCATTCATTTACAACTCACGTAGCTATCTGCCTACTAATGTATCAACATTTTAGACAATGAACGCCCAACAATCATGACTGGCTGTCGTTTTTGAACGCTTTCTACTCGCCACAAAAGATATTCGTGTCGTAATTTCGTTTCAGCTGTTGCTTATACCCCCACTTCAGCTATTATTTGCATTTGCAAAAGATATTTTCTTGTGTTTATGTAATATGTACATAAGTTTCTATGATTGTGAATTATCATAAAATGTATCAGTATCACGTCAGGGGAAAAATCACACGTACCACTTTAACCGGACCAGTCGATATATCAACCGAGGAAAATATCGTAACATCGAACAAACGTAAATTGCCCGAAATTGGGTAAGCGCGCGCCGGCCTGTAAGGAAGTATTCTTTATAAAGTGATAACAGTGTGTCACTTTTTACGGAAACGGCTCTTAACGAGGATAGTGATATGTCATGTACATATACATGCATAAGCGTAGGCGACACTCGTACATGACTTGTGAAGTTTTGTTATAATTATGAACGAAATACTTTACGACAAACATTATCAAACCACAACAATAGCATATTTTGATATAGCGGCATACTTGTAAAGTATTGGAGTCATTATCCAATGTTATATTTTCGATATAAAATAATTAGCCATTATCGTCCTGTTAATGACAGAGACGGAGACTCGAGAACACAATCTCGTGCATAAATAAATCTTGTCACTCCGTACATACTTTTCTAATAATAAATTATATTCAGTGCCAAATTTCATATTGATAGATACACACAGTATATTCAACTCCATTCTTGTTGCGTTGTAAGAAATTAAATACTAAATGTGAGGGTGATATTTGTTGTTACTTTTAATATCGACTGCATTACATTGGAACGACAGCAAAAGTTATCCGAATACGGAAAAAGAGAAATTGTCATTCATCGATCGTTAATGAACAAAACAGTTACAATACATTACAGTATTATTATCTGTACCTACGTAACGACATTACAAACTCGTGAACTCAATACATCGGTCACTACGCTCCGCCCTTAATAATGATTGTTAAATTAATTTATGTATTCCGTTTGGAGATTTATACCGGTGGTGCGCTGACTGTTATTTAAACGCAAACACTACTAAGTAATATTTGTGAGTCGGTATTACGAGTGAATTATGGTTCATTATATTGAATCTGTTTTTGTCGAAGAAGTGGTCGTACGAGTGAGTTGCGAACAATAGAGTGATTGTGACGTCATCGGAAATCGAGCCAAGTGTCGTTGCCACATTTAACGTCCAATTTGATCGTTTTATAGAAAACGAACAATCGGCTCGATCTAGCGTTGACAAACTTTCAGTACGTTGACTGGCGTCATTCACAAAGTGTACGTGTACTGTTGTCGCCAACAAATCAGACGTCCGAAATCGCAACGCGAATCTTACGCAACCTCAAGTCAAATTATGACTCGTACCGTCCACTGTTGTTTGTCTATCGCTTGGTTTGCGTCAAAGCTGGCGCTGAAAAATTTTGGAAAGTTGTTTCAATTCATATGAGTAGGTTGGTAACTATAGGTAGGTTGGCAACACTCGCTAACATAAATAGGTGCAATTGAACAAAACGTAGTAGACAGGGCAGGATAAAATGAAGCTGGAGAATGGTGGAGGAGCCGTTATAGGTAGTTGCGTTTAGGAGCGGCCAGGAGCGGCGGTCGGCGCGAACCGGTCCCAGTACGTTGACTCCCGACAGCCGCCTGCGCCTACGAACGAGAATTGTGCACCTCTCGCCAATGCACATTCCCCTCCGCCCGACATGAGAACCCTTTGCGGACTATGTTACTACTTTTATATTTTAAAATCCAATATGCTTACGTCGTTGTTGAGTCTAATTTAAAAGATCGACTTGTTCTATGCTTCATTTTCAAATCTAGTCTGTAATTGATTGACTTTTTTCTTGAAACTTTTATTGATCTTATCGATAAAGACAAATTTGGAACTTCATATTTTACTATTTGTAATCTTTTTATTTATCTATATACGTGAATTATACGTGAAGCGTCGACCTTTTGCTCCCTTTTTACGAACGGTGCGCGTACGGAAGAGTATGAAAGTTGGCACACTATAAAGTTCAGATGTGGGATCATTGTAGAAAGATAGTATTTTATGAAAAAAAGCATTATAAATACCTTATTTTATCGAAAAACCATCTCACGCATACAGACTAAACACATGCTTACAAAACACTGTACGTACACGTCAGTAGAGCTGGTGATAATAATATATGGATATAATTATTTAGAAATATCGATATTTATTACTAATATTTTACTGGATGATATATAGATAATTTCATACTGAAATGTAGATATCGAAAGTTGTAATTATTTTTAATATTATTTTTCCTGATTTTTAATCTCTTTACTTTAAAAAGTACTCTTTTATAGTCCTAATTTCATGGTTTTGTTGTATGTAGCTTAATATAGTCTCTTACGATGACCTTAACATTTAAAATTATAATTTAAGTTAATTGTAGTCGAATTTTGACCAGTAGGCGGCCACTAGTTAATATTGTATGTGCAAGCGAAATACGTATTGCCAGTTTTACGTTCACGTATAACATAGAAATCAATTGATCGTATCTAAGCCGTTGTAGGTACATCTGGTAGTTGTAGGTTCAGTTGGATCAGACGCGTACATGAGATACGGTAAGCCACGTCTAGTTTCACTCGCCAACGACAGGTTCTACGGACAGCCTGTTATTTAAACTGCACATGTCCGTTTGTATATAATTGCCGCTAGCAGCTGTTCACTCGGTAGGTACTTGTAACTATAGGAAAAGTTTGATATTTTTTTATCTTAAATTCCAAACTAGTTTTGTATCTTTACCGATTCAAATTTGGTCAGTCAAAAAACAATTTGCAAAACTTAGGCATCGCTGTGGTTGTTCACTAAAAACCTGCTGACATTGGTTGGTAGGGGACATATTTTTGTGCTAATTATAAAAGAAATTATATTAGAAAAAAGTTGTTTTTTTCTTTGTGTTCTACCACTGGTTTGGGAATGTTTTGATATTTGGTAAAGTAATCTCTACTAAGTAACAACTGTGTTTCGTCGAATGAGCACATGTCAATGCTATCATTTTATTAAACATAACGTCAGCTATTCAAGATAATGAAGCATCGTTAGTATGAGACAAGGAACGTATGAACGCGATAAGTCAGTCTGGAGCGGTAGGGCCTAGGGCGCAGGGCGGCGCGGGCGTCGAACCCGGCGTGGGTCGGGGGTCACCAGACACGCGTACGTGCTCCCGCGTCGACGCTCTCGCGCTCTGCACTACTGAGTCTATTGTATATGTTTCACAAGTATATATTAGGATATACATGATGTCCTGGTCTACATGTCTAACCGCGATGACATTTGACTTATTCTCTAGATTAGACGTGTATTTGGCTGAAAAAGCCAAATTGATTATTTTAATACTTTAAGTAGAAGATCTTTTTCAGACGCGTGGAGACACCAACACGCCCAATACTGTACAGTCGAAGTAACCAAAAACTTGGTTTTCTAACATGTTAAAGTGATAATTATTATAACCAAATCCCATGTACTCAATCACATTCCACGTGTATTTTTAAAAATTAATTGCGAGATGCGATAGAAGTAGCGGATCGTGATTACGAAATATACTATTGAATGTAGCAACACATTACGGTTTCAAACCACGGCTCTCGACACATTGCGTACGAAAACAGCAGTGTACTCATTTATATAACACTATTACAAAACAAAGCCCTTTAACGTAATAGAAAATTCTGTTGTACTTGGCAGCGTTTCAGATGCATGCGCATAATAGCTTCATGCATATTATATTTATACTGCAAATGGAACACAAAGAAGCATCTGTGCCACGCTCATTAACAGCCCGACCTTCACAGTTGTGCATACCAAAAGCCCTTGGTTATTTTTGAAAATGTACTTCTTGTTAGACAATATGGATACATACCCATCTTGCATTACTTGAAGGTCGTCCAGTTGAACGTTGGACGCGAAGGCCTCGTCGCGGAAGCTGTAAATTTTTGTTTTCCGCACTGTCGAAACCCGTGTTAATATTAAATACGTCCCAACGTCAATTCTTTACATGAAATGTCCTCCGATATGTTTATTTTTATTACTCGGATTTCTCCGCGGAGTTGGCGGTTATAGTAATTCGTCATTTGTTGCCGGGAACGTAGCCATTGTTGGCGGCGATGTTTGCGGGCGCATCGCGCCGGTCACGGTCGACTCAGACGTCCGTTGCATGTTTCTTATTGTGATAGGTAATTACGTTGCACGAACTGAAAGTGTTGCGTAGTCGCCGAATAAAATATTGTATAACAAAAGTAATATAACAATGCTTTTCTTTAAAAATTTGCCTTTACATGTGATATATTTTTTCGCTTTCTGATACCTTACATTTTTTAAAACAGTAGTTTTCATCCGTCTGAAATCATTTCGACGTGTTGCATGGACGTCTTGGATGTCTCACTGGGAACGGTAAACGAAACAACTTTCGGTACACAGAAATGACTGCTTTCATGGCGGTGTGAGGAGAAACAATGTCGTAGTTCTAGTAGAATGCGATATTAGGGTCGTTTTTAGTGTCTCGTTGGAGGATTATGAATTGTCTAACTTGACTAACCATGCAGCATTTACTATCCTTTGTTCATCCACTGCCATACCAGTCACAAAACGGGTCTTAGACAAAGGGACATCACATTATTATTACAATACCGACACTGTCTTAGCTTTTGTAGTGTTTACCGCTTAAAAGGTCGATATATCGATATATACACAGTTCGTTGGTTTCCATCATCTTCTCTCGGCGATGGAAGTGGAACACCGCTCTGAAACATTTTACATGAATTTCATATTTATAGTAGGCAGCGTATACTTTTAAGTCGCCCAAAACCAAGGAAAGAATACATCTTGCCAAAAACAAATTGTTATAATAAGTTAAAACAAGGGCCTAGTTTGGACAAATATTATGCCTAAATATAATGTTTGATATTAGTTCATTATATCAATGAAATTCAATTACGTACAATTACGTCCCATCACGCGGCCATATATTACATAGTACGCAGATGTGCAATGCTTTCAGCGGGGCTAATATCTGTTAACTAAATGAATGTGTATAAAAATATTGATCTGACGACAAAGTCGTTTAGTCATAAAGTGTCAAACCAGAATCGTCGATATAGTCGCTTAGAGGATTAGCGCGCTGGAGTGGCTATGGGCCGAAGAACTGATTATCTCTTGGATAGGCGAGTTCTGGAGTTGAGATTGCCGCTCGCGAAACAAAGGGCATGAGCTAGCTCTCCGACTAGGCTGATGATGATGACGATGATAGTGTCATTTCTTAAAACATACTTCAAACCATGTCGCCATCATACGGATATCTTTACATACTGTAAATATAAACTTAGCTTCCCCTTTGTAGAGATAGATTGCACACTCGCTAGCCTTGCTTAACTCCTACGAGGTTCGTGGGCGGTTGTGGAACATTTGTTATTATGATTATGTTCCCGCGTCACTCGGCCGTAGCGATCGAAAGTATGTATTGTTGACCTGTGAATTGGGATCTTCGGAGAATAATTGAGACCGGCCTCATTAATCGTAATTCGAACAGCTAGAACACTGTACAGTTGAATCAGTGAGTAAATTGAGAAAGTAAACCAGTAAGCATTGTTCCGAGTGGATGGCCGGAGCGCGGCGGCGGCGCACCGAGCGGCGCGTGGGCGCGTGGGCGCAGGCAGCGGTGCGAATTAAAGCAGCAGCTCTCTATTCATTACTCATCGTTATTGCTATTGCCGTTTTTGGGAGACGAAAGCGAGTGTAGGCTTATTTATGTGAAGCCCAGATTTTTACCCGTTCAATTTGTATTTGCGCGATATAAAAGTGAAACTGTTAAAAACTGTTTCCTTTAAAAGCGTTTATTATGGCACTTTGATTTTCGACAGTCATTTCACACGTGTGAGGTGATGTTGGTTGGTTTTTTTTGTGATTAATAAGACCACGCATGTTTTTGATTGCGGATTTTCCTAATGTCTTCGTCATCGTCCACGTTTTTGTCGATCCACTATTGGATCTGATTTTTTTTTCATAATGAGAAAGATTAAAACCTTTGTAGAAACTCTTTAAATCAACTTTTAATATTGAATATTGATGAGCACGTATTATCTACTACAAAATCACTTAGCATTAGGTAGTCAGCCTGCGGACATAAAATTCTATTGGAAAGAAAGTGTACTGCACTCCTTTGCCTACCTCTTCGGGGATTGCAGGCGTGATGTTACGTTCTTAGAATGAAAATGATTGTCGGTTTTTCCATAATTATCCACGGTCAAGTTTATAATTGGTATTTATGTTTTAAAACGTTCTAAACTCAATCTATGAGTCCCATTTGAACAGGTTTATCGCGCACTGTTTGCTCATCGTCATATTAAAAGTTCCATTGTTAGACGTTTGTCTTCTAAGAATGAAAAGGGTGAGGCCAAACACTTCTACCTTGATCAGCCTCTCATTGCTCGAAACAAGATAAGTAGGTACTGAATTCCCGGAACGCGCACGTCGGGATCGCCATGTATAATATTAATTACTAGCTGTGCCCGCGGCTTCGCCCGCATGGTAATCAGTGTGTCACAAAGTTTTTCCCGCGTAAACACCGACCTCGTGGGAATTCTAGGATGAAAAATAGCCTATATGTTGTGCCACAAAGAAAAGAAAGAAATCAGATACCTAGACAAAAAAGATGTCCTGGCGAGGTAGGGTTGAGGGCCGAGGAGCGCGACGCGGACGCCAGCTCAACATTTCATATGGAGCGCTGGCTCGCGGAGGTAATATTTTTTGGTGGCGTATCATTTTAAATTTATAATATATTCTAAAGTATTTATTTGATTCATATACTGTAAGTGGCGAAGCTAACAAACGCATTTATTTAGATCGGATTAATACTGAACAGAAGAAAACAGCTTCGAAAATAACGTAATATTTTTAATTGAAACGTTGAACATAAAAGTACTTATTCTGAGTTAACCATAACCGATAGAAACATGCTATCGCGAACTTTTTTGTAGTATTGTAGGTCCATAATTCTTTAATAGATTACTTTAGTGTATCTCTGCTGGTTTACGCGGCGCATGCGAGTAAAGCTCCCAGCATGCAAGATTTTTCAACTGTAATCGTTATATCTCCTATTCCTGTGGGATTTCTGGGATAAAAAGTATCATTAATTTTTATCTCTGGTCTCAAACTACATTTGCACAAAATTTCATCCCAATCGATTTAGTAATTTAGGCAAGAAGAAGAGACAGACGGACAGACAGAGTTACTTTCGCATTTATAATATTAGTACATAAATACATATCTTCACGCCGGGTCCCTCAAGCGGTAAGCAGAGAGCACTGAGTGCCAAATATCTCTATCCTTGCAGACCTGCCGCGCCTCCTCCACATTCATAATATTAGTAAGGATTATAATAGTAAATTAAACACTTGTGTTCAGCGTATTCTAATAAAAAATACACATTGACACATTATAAGAAGGAAAGATAACGTGTACTTAAACGAACTGGAAGATATGTGTACTTATACGTACACATATACGTACACTTTACACAGCCTGTACTTTTTTTTTTTTTTTAATTAACAATATAAAACAGTTATCATAGTTTATAGTAAAAATAAATAAATAATCAGTCATATAACTAGAATTGTTAAAGTAATTACAATTAATAGGTATCCTTCGACATTTTCACATGCGCCTATCGCATCCCAATATAGGCTTGATGTAATCCTTAGTTATTGTTACAAGATAGCTGATAGTCCATATACATATGTACATGGTGATAAATACCTGTATACCTACCCTTTGTTTTCCACTCAGAAACTGGACAAGCAATTGGGCTCTTCACATATTTTTCAAAAAAAAAGTGTGTATGTAGTTGTGTTTTAAATTTTATAAATTCTTATATGTCGTTACTAAGGTTACATATATTTTAAATGCTCATCGTACCCTTGTTATGATAAAATGGTGATGTTATTTTTTTGTGCCATCGAACGCATGGCCGGCGCGCACACATGATCGACCTTTGTCGTGGCCGTATATCGTTTCACGCTCGGTGAGCGCTCATTTGACCGTACTGGCCCCTACGCCGGTCTGTGTGTGTTTAATTAAATATCATAAATAATGCTTATATAAATATTAAACGTCCTCGCATGATCGACACGGTAACAGCAGCTTTTTTACCGATACTGTAGTATGTATAGCTACAACTTATTACGTTCCAAAATCAAACTAGATTTGACGTTTCGCCAATTTGAGTCTAACATTTTGTGCGATCTAAACGGAATAGCTAATGAAAACGTACACGCACGTGCACCGCGAAGAAACCGCTCGAAGATGGTATGTTTACTTTTACTAATATACACAAAAAGTATAATAATGTGATTGTTCATTGTGGAACGCGCAGTCTCGTAGAAAGTACTGCCGCCGCGCCGCGCCGCGCCGCGTGCAAAAACGGTAATTACTCCATCTGTATTGTTCTGCCGTGACATTCATGACACTCGGATGTTTATTGAAAACAATCGCGCTCCTACAGCTTGATAGCCTTATCACAAGACGCGCATATTGTACTTCTACGCTTCATTGTTCCTTCGCTGTTTGCGGCCTCTGCTGCAACAAATAAACCTAAACTATTTAAAGTAACATATTTAAAAGGGAATAGGAAATTCACAGCGTCCACATTATCCCGTAAAATGTTTTTTAAACGTTCACATTAACGCAGTTGAGTATTTCAGCGCATATTCGTTCTAAAATCAAAGATGTTCTTATCAGCGCATCCAGTATTGTAGAGTCTAGTTCTATAACTTAGACATGATGAAAAAAGGCAAATTATCCATAATCGGTACTTGTGCAGGCCTAATATAATAATATTTTCGCCGTCTACCCATGTATCACACAGAAGCGATTGACCGGTATTTTTGCAAATTTTTATTTTTGTTTTAAAATGTGTAATATATTATATGGTTTTTTAAACATATTTTCCTCGACGATGTCACTAACATAATTGTTATAGAATTAGCATACGTATTTCCATAGTACACTTCCATATAACTTTCGCTCATACTTGTCTGATTGATTAGTTATAAACAGATGCTTCTTAAAGTGAAATTTTTATTTGATCGAAAATTTTAGCGGTTCAAACCCACGAGCGCGCTGATATCGAAGATGGATATGGTAGATTACATCAAATTTAATTATGAAAGTAATCAATTTTATTTCGCTTAAAACATTAAACATTATTATTTCTTGAAAAACACTCGAAAAGTGTTTTGTAAAAATGCCTTTCTCCGTTGAAATTATGAAGCGTATCATAATTTTAACTTTCGCTATTACAGTGTCAATCAAATTTGAAAAAGAAATTCATAATTAGCGGAGACTAATTAGTTTAAATTTGAAATTTCTCGCATTTAATAAGATGCTTGTTCAGCCTGTCGTTGTATACTGTATGTACACGTATAAGTTTAGTGAATAGAGAGAACACAAACCCGTCCCGCCGCGAGTGGTAGGGGGATGTGCGAGTGAAAGTTGCCAAAATCACGTTTACACACATGCTGTTTAACATGTGTTCATTAAAACTCTTGTATCAACATTGCACCTAACAAATTATTTTCAACATTGATGAATCACACGAGTTCCAATAAAACAATATAACCCATTAACAGTCACTTGTGTACAATCAGATCATTAAATATATTCGATTTCCTTTTGTTGTTTGTTTCTGTTCGTACGTTTGTTGTTTATATAACGGTCGAAATGGTTTCGAAATATATGTTACATGTTGCCCGTAAGTCGATCGGCCAACGAATCTTCATTGTATTCAGATGAGAGATAATCGAGTCGTACTACTTATGCATTTGTTACGAGTGTACATAAGCAACAACCAGTTTTGTAGTTGTTTATTATTGTTATTGTTATACCATTACGCCAGGATTCTTATGTGATAGGCAGAGAAGTACGCGGCACTCAAATATCTATGTTTACATGCTTCTACATTCATCGCTCACTTCATACCAGCATGAATTGTATATACATTATATATTAGAAAGAAATGCAGTTACTACTTCATGAGGTAATAATTAGTGACTTGATAAGGACAGCGCTATTATTGGTTGGATTTCCCTTTTCCTGTAGAAAATATATAATTATTGTGATCAATGTCAGCGGAACGAACGGACGGTGTGTTCACCGCCAAGCGCCCTGTTGGCTAGTTGCACGGCCGTCTCATTTAATTGGATTTTTCCACCTTTTGAGTAATTTTATGGCCTGTCGACGACACTCTTAATTAAGAGCTGTCGCTGACGCTTCGAACGGAGAATAAAATAAAGATGCGTCTCGTTATATTCCGAGATCGTAATCGAGACGGATCTTGTTGTCGTTAACCACTGACGAGACCGCCTCTCGATTTTTACACCAATGTTTTATATTGATTGGAAAGGAACGAATTTGTAAAAATAGTATGGAATTTGTAAATGCGTCAATATGTTTATAGATCGTATCTTTAACTTTAAATAAACAACCCATTGGTGACTTCTTTAATGTACATAGGCAACGAAGTGCGCGTGGGGGGTGTTGCGTTATGTGAAACTTTAAAGTAGCAGACCGAGGTCCTGATGTTGAAGGGGTGCAACATCAGGACTTCGGCGTGCTATTTTCCATGTTCACATAACGTAAAATCACCCACGAACTTCCCCGAATGGGTAGGCAGAGGAATTTAATACACTCCCACGATTCATCAACTATGTTATTCGTCTCACCAAGTGGTACCTATTCCTTACCATAGGTAGGCTTACCATAGCCTATTGCCATACAAGGTTTACAATTTTTTTACGAGGTACTCCATTAAATTTCAAGTTAAAAACATTCAATAACACATTCCTCAACTCAATAACAGCCCTTGCTGTCGCACTTGCAACCGCTATAATATGATCGTGGCGGCTGTCAACGCATAAAAAATAATGCTTGGAGCAGCGAGTGCGAGGGAAGTTTGTACGAGATGTTTATGCATACAATTCCATGGAAGCGTTTCGTACATACAATATAGTATTGTGTTGTACTGGTGGCGGGTTGCGTGGGCCGAGCCACGCATCTATCTGTACGTTACAACTGGGTCATGAAGGCATTACTTAGATAATTAATTTGTGCTATTGTCATGTACATGTGGTGTTATGTAAAATATTGTATATCTCTGTTGCTATTATTGAGAAACCAGTTGTTAGTGTGCCGGCGACGACTACGACCAGGCGTTCCACTGCTCTATTTTGAAATGGCATATAAACTGAGGTGTACATGCCGCGCTACCGCGCTGTGAACAAGGTTGTTAGATGATTAGCTGTTTGTTTATAATGGAGCGAAAAATTGATTGATCCTTTACAATTGCCTTCGGGTACAAGTTCATTTTTTTGTTGTGAAATGCAAGTCGCTTTGGTTTAGTTATATGTATATAGCATAGTTTAAAATGAAATCTTGTATCACAAGAACACAATAGGCGGTTAACTACTGTATAATATTACCTATATTTTAATATACGTTGATAGGACTGCGTCGTTGCTTGGTAGAAATGTCGCGAGCGCAACAAGTGGTTCCATTTCGTGATCGGGTACTATGGGAATTTCTTAGCTTAGAATTTCTAGTTTAAAGTAGTGGCTCGGAGTCCAGACTTGTGTTCGGTGTATTGCAATAGGTTCACCCCCTAAGCCATGCTGGGAAATAAATGTAACTGGTAAAATGCGGGAGTTCTAACGTTCTATATTCTTCTGTCTATCTCTTTAAGAGTTAAAGGCGTAATTTAACGTTTTTAATCATTATAGCAATTTAAAATGTTTAAATACATCGTCCGCTAATATAAAAATAAGTAAATAACTAAATAAATGCCTTCCCGTCTTAATGCGTTCCGAACGCAATGTAAAGGGGCAAAATATTTCTAAGCTAATTCCTTTTATGTGTAATGCCGGTAATAAATAATGCGATGTGTTCTTAGCGATAATAATCGTATATTGTGTAAATAAATAGTGTGTATTGTTAATGAGCGAACGAAGCAATCTCCCGGTGATTGTCTTTAAAATCTTTATTTTATAATTCCTTTAAACTTTATAAGTACATATAGCCGGTAAACTTATTAACAATATAATTTTCATTTTGCGCCACATAATTGCAAGGATATTTTTCTTTTAAAAGTTAAGCAAAACTGTAATATAACATTATAAGGGCTATATTGCACAAACTGGTGTAAAGCGTACGCTCGATACTCCTCTGTCTACTACGTCGGGGATATATAAGTGTGATGGTATGTTAGTATCACTGTATCCCGCATGAAACACGTGTGATCACATCAACTTACTACACGTATCAATTACTCGAATGATTTGTGTCGGCGTCCACTTATGTTCAGCACAGAGATGGCACAGTGGGTGACAATGAGTTGCCGCGCGGAGGTTTCGAGTGCAGGTAATGTGATCCGCAAAAGTGGGTAACCGGAGCGTGCTGGTGGTGGTAGGTAGGTAGGTACCTAGAACGATACAGTTAGCTCGAATCCCGCTTGACTCATCATTTGCAAATGATTGTGTTAACCTCAATTGACGAAGACAGTTTTGAACTGTTTTTTTTTGTCTTGTGTTTCTTGTGTGTGTCTTGTGTGCAAATGTACCCACGATTTTTTGCTGCCTGCCAAATAATCGGAATATTTCGTCTTTCGGCCGGGTCATCGCTAATGACGAATTATTAGATGTGGTTTCGTTCTTCGAAAAATTGTTTTTATTATGTCGTCACGGCATATCTCTATCTAGGTAGACAGAGTACCCTAATTGCAAGATAATCTTTATCCTTACAGACTGGATTCTATATTTGAAAAATTTAAAACCTTACAACTACAAGGATAGAGTCCTTATTGTTATAAGACACGTTATAAGATTGATCACAACTCACTTTGTAGATCTAA
>DWEJ01001281.1:0-13426 GCA_018245835.1 Mysoria sejanus stolli | reverse complement strand
TATATATATATATATACTAGTCCCATTGCAAGTTAAATAGATTTTGCATAAAAATAATGTTCCTGTAACGGCATAAATATAGTGTTTTTTTTATAATCTTAATAATTAGGTTTAATATGTAACGTCTATGTCGATGATATAACGTGATGGAAATGGTGAGTACCGGTTGACTACACAGAGGGCGCGCCCCCCTCCACGCACCGCACCGTCACAGAAGCTAAATTACTCTGCACGAGATTTTTTTCGATTCGTTTTGAAAAATCAGCGGCGACATTGAACACGCGTCGCCTCGTGAGGGTGTTTTGTTGTGTTGGAAGATATTATATTTTTTTTTACAAATGGTGCTACTGTTTTGTGTTTTAGTCAATAATAGCTCGACCGCTCCTGTACTGCCATTGTAGATGACGCGAGGAGGACAGGCGGGCGCGTTGTGAACGCTCCCGCCCATATCACAATTGATCTTAGATTATAGTGAACATCACTCCACAAACGTACGTTTAAATTTAGGTGTACTTTAGCTTTTGTAACTCGCAAATGTTCGTGAGTGGCGCTCGAGCCGTCGTATGTTGTAAACCGTAGTCCGCACGGCACTCGTCTATAACGACCTCAAGATAATATAATGACACTACTGAGTTGAGATGTCATTAAAGTTTATGCCTCGTCTTAATCGATGGACGATCTAGATATCAGTTTTTTGGTGTCAGTGTCCAAAAACTGTTTGTGTATCTATACTGTGTATTGTGGTTGTGGGCGTGGCTGGTGCGGGCTGGCATACCAACCAAACGTTACTCGGTCGCCGTCGCTCGTGCTGAGCGCACGTCGCGGATGGCAATCGATGTTACGTTTATTGAATTTCTAATTCTAATTTTTTTGGTACGTTACACTTTGTTTACTTTCATATTATGATTATATTGTAAATAAAAATAAAAGCTTTGGATTTGCAAATTCGTTTTATTTTGTATATTATGAATCCTGTAATATAAGTAAATTTTTTGAGTAAGCAGGTAACAAAAATATATATGGTTACACTTGTTAATGTACTTAAATGTATCGTAAATCGCTTAATGCATTCAGGAATAAAGTCGTGTATATGGTAAAAATATTTCAATAAAGGCCTAGTGAATTTTAGTATGTCTAATTACTGTCTGAGTAATTCTTAGTAACAAAACTAGAAATATTAGACGATTTAGAAAAGAATAGCTTAATAATTGCCGCGATTTGTAGTTGGGTTAAAAACGTTTTTAAAATTTAACTGCCAATTAGTTTTTAATATTAAGCGGGACCAGTCTAGTAAATAATTTATTATTATTTAAAATAAAAACAAAAAATCTTAATGTGCAAATAACAATCAGTTTTTTTCTTGATATTTTATCCAGCTTGTTCTTATGCTCGAATTGGTGCTAGCCTAGCTTTGCGCTGATTGACACTTCTAAGTTTGAGGTGATTAAAAGCTTGGAGATACTACGACAAAGCAACAAACTACTGCAATTAGATTTATACTTTCATGAAGTCAGATATATGACTACCTACTCTTATTCGTATTCAGGTGGACATACGAAATGATATATAAATCAGTTTAATTGCATAGCGCGCCATAGTGCAGCGATAAAATACTCCTTTACGCGCATATAATTGAAATTTTAATTTCGTAATTGGATCATTTTGATTGATATGGAATTTGGAATACCTACATACTTTTGTATAAATTATAACATGTGGCAACACAAATTAATTTATTATTTAGGATACTTAACCAATCTAACCCGAAGAGATGAAATTGGTTCATTCTGTCAAAGGTAATTTCGCAAGGCAATGCGTATCTGTTATAGAACTAGCGATAGCTTTTTTTCTAGTATCTAGTTCAATACGGAGAGGATTGATTAGAAGTGCAATACTACAGCTGTACAGTCAAGCGATTAATTACTCGGAAGCAAATAATGGCCGTATATTATGCGGTTTGTACGAACATATGAATATCCGACCGATATCGAAAACTTACGCTCGGCCGTAGGAAAGGTGAATAATACAGGTGCAAATTTAATTTTCTCATGACATATCCCAGTGATTATGAAATAATGGTATTAGTCAATTAATTGACTATAAAATTATAGTAATATTTTTATAAACCATGCTATATTACAGAAATTAAAAGCTGTTAAAAAACAGCCGGACACGTAGTGTCATTAAGGGTACTGGAATGGTAGGTACCATTAATGGCACTACGATGGTGCTATTAATGCTGGTTGAATATGTCCCAGACTGCAGTTGCGAAGAAATACGTTCCTAGTACCTACAATACATGAGGGGATGTAGCAATGCTATAAGGAAATACAATAAGGAAAATGGCGCCATCTTGCAAATGATTGTGACTCATGGCGCCGGTGTTTTAAACAGTTGTTGTAAACAAATATAAGAGGACGAGCGATGGGCATAAAAACACTCTTAGTTGTGCTTTCGTTGATATAAGCCGTCTTGCTGTCCGTTCGTATTGTGATCTAGTGTTAACTAAGTCGAGCGGAAGCGCTGCCAGTTTATTTAGCCTAAAGCTCCAATAATATTTAATTGTTGAGTACCGATTGTCTTTCATGGTTGTATTTCGTTATTTAAATAAAATGTATTTGTAAAATGATCGATTGAGATCTATTTTATTTCATTTACACACCTGATATCTAACAATACTATAAATAAGTTTTCAATACCTGGTAGTGTAATTTTACAGTAGGTATAAATAAAAAATACATCAATTGTTATTTCTGTGTGTACATAAATAAATAAATAAATAAATGTTTTCATTACAATATCATCACATCTATCTCCGTTAAAAAAGATTGATAGTCGGTGAATTCACATTTCGTATATCTGTTTTATGAGGTCTTAATGACATTGATGAATGCAAATAAGAACGATAATATGTGGTTGCTGTGTAAATATATGGTAGATTCAAGCGATAAATTACTTTCAGACAAATAATGGTCGAATATTGCGTTTCGGACAATACTTATGTTCCGAATATTCCAGCCGATATTGGATACGCTTTCTGTATTCCATTCTGTTTCTGTTCATATATTCTAGGGGATAAAATACAAATACAAAAATAGGATACTTTTACATCACTATCGTTTGACAATATCGTTTATAAAAATATTGTCTACTATAAAGTAGTATTGTAATCACTGCCTGACTTCCTCGTTCGTCGACAAGTTACAACAGTGACTGTTGACCGAGAGGTCCGGACTTGGATTCCTGGGTGGAGTACTATTAGATTTTTTAATTAGAACTTCTAGTTAAAATGTGTAGTAGTGGCTTGGAGTCTGGATTTGTGGTCGGTGTAGGGCAATATATAGGCTCCTCCCTCCCTTATTCCATAGCGGGACCAAAATATTACTATTTAAAGTTGGGCGTGTATTTATAAGCAGCAGTGATAGTACGCAGCAGTGGTTTGAAATTCGACCTCACTCCGGGAGACCGGGTAAAATCCCTGGCGCGCAACTCTTAAAAATGTGCGTTTTAAGTTTAAATATCACTTGCTATTACAGTGAAGGAAAATATCGTGAGGAAACTTGCACACCTTGAGTCCCCAAAAAAATGTTCTCTAAGGTGTGTGAAGTCTGCTAGCCCGCACTTGGCCAGCGTGGCAGTCTATGGCCTTAACCCTATCATTCTGAGAGTAGACCCATGTTCCAGCAGTGGAACGATAGAAGGGTCGATATCGAATATATCGATTATAATTACCTCTTCTGGAATTACAGGTGTGAGGTTTATTTTTCTGGAATATAGTAAGCTTTTTGGGTTTTAGCAACGTGTTGTTCTTTTTGCATCATAGATTCGCCATTTTGAGACTAACCCTCGTAATAGTTGAATAAATAAAATTCCCAATGTTGCTTTTCATCGGTCGCCCTTATTTGGGCGCTGTAATCAGTAAGAGAACAAATTGTTTACTGAAATCGAAATTCAAATTTGTCACGCATAGGTAAGTCAACGGAGATAATCTAAATAAACAAATTAAGAAAGCTTTGAATACTACTGCTTTTTAAGAGATAGCTGCTATGTTACTAGTAGAACTGATTAATATTTTTTATTTATTACATGAAAAACTTGTTTTTGCCCACTATCTCGTGAATTGTAAGCTCAGATGTGCCCTCATTGTAATTTGAATCACGCATGCCCGGCAAAATCCTTTTCACCTTTGATTGAAGAGTTAAGACTCAGAGTTAAGACTAAGAGGTTACACGGGCTCTCGGTTGTTTAGATAAGAAACGTGGTACTAAGTCGTTTCGTTCTGGCTATTAGGATATCTATCTATCTATAAAGGATAAGGGAGGAATCCTGCCGTGCGTATAGATATTCGCTGTATGAAACGTGTCTGGGAATTAAATCGTCTAGTTCCTGCGTGCACTTCCCCAAATGTATCCTGGAGAATACTATGAGACCTGTCATACATAAACCATTTTGTATTTCATGCTTTCAATATGATAAAGGTAGGAAAAAAATGTTTTTTTTTAAATGTCAAGTAATAAGAAATTGACTAGATACTGTCATAATCGTTATTATTTTAACTGCAGCTGGCTGGTATTTTATTATTTTGTTATTGGCCTGTTAATCCAGTGGTTCCGAACCCGAACTGTGGAACCAAGATTTGTGACTTCTATTCAATATTCTAGAAATGTATACAATGTGTATTCACACATACATAAGCTTGTGTTCTAATGGCTGTATGGTTCCCATACGGCAGTTTGGCTGCAGGTGGTCATGACTGAGTTGTTTCAAGATATGGTATTGTATTATATCATAACTCCATGTCTGTTACAGGGTAGGCTCTGCTTACTCGGCAAATAGGATTGAATGCCCAATATTTTTGGCGCTGTGGAGCTGATGCGACTCTTCTACACTAATCCCTCTATTTTTATAAATAATACAAATCTATAGTAATCTATACTTTATCGCTTTAATAATGTCTTGGATTATACATTAGTTTTGCCTTTATTCTTAGGTGACTAGATGCAGTTCGGAAGGTCCGTGTCCGTGTCTCAACGTTTTTAGGCTAATTTTGTTACATTGCAATGGTGTTGCGTTGGTACGTTTGTAACTGAAGGCCAAATTTATATAGCTGATACTTATTTTGTCTTACGTTTAAAGTAAGCATTCGACTCTGCTGGTAATTACCTGTTTACAAGTGGAAAAAGCTATTTGTAGACGCCTGTACACAATGGCAACTGTTTGTTTTTTCATTACACGATGTGTAGGTAGATAGGTACCTACAAAATACATTTACATCGATAGGAGATATAAAAAGTTTGATGTTTTTGTGGAATTTGTGGAGTTTTGTGGAATAGCACAGGCAGTTGGTAGGTGTTCGTCGGCTGGTACTTGGGCAGTTCAGCGCAGTAGAAGCACAATTATCCTTCAACAAGCGTTATTCCTCTCCATTTTTTTGCGAAATATATTACCGGGCTTAAATTAAGGAATCTTAACAGTGAGTGAGGTTTTAAAGAATTTTAACAGGATTGCTTGAGGCGGATGTTCTGGAACAATCCAACTCATACAACGAAATCACAACGAACCACAACGATAATGCACAGTAATACACTGTCATTCGGATATTTTGTGTAAAAATACCTTTTTTACAAGAGGATAGGAGTGAAATGAATACGTCGGTGCGTGCAATTCATTTCCCTCATTGCGGCCGTATATCCTGCTGCGCACGCGGACAGCCAAACTAATTAGAGAAAGTACGGCCACTCGCCGGACCGGATTCGTGGCGGTGGGTAAACGCTGAACCTATTACACGGTCAAGGCTTTGTTGTGCTTCCGCTTATCGAACAGTCAGTCGACATGAAACACGAGAACCAGTTTTCATTTTCGATCAATCATGCTCGGTTCTTGTTATTTCAATAGATACCGAGCCTTTTCTGTTAGCAAGTACCTTCGAGTTCGGTAATCTGGTTGATGTATTGTTAAACTCAATACATATGTTGTACAGCCAGCCGGGATTTAATGGACAGCCGAATTTGTTGGCTTTGGCTACTTTCGGTAACTACTAACGATTATCGTCTGAATATTAATATTAGGAGCTATTACGTAGTATTATATCTGTCCTTCTTACATCCAATAATAATAATAATTATTAGCAACTTTTATCAGTTTATAATTTGGACGTTGTTTTTTTGTTTTTTTTTATTTTTGTATTGTAGATTTTCTACGAGTGACTCGAGTCTTCGATATTATGTACCCGGTGTATGGCAATAGGCTCACCACCCAATCCATAGTGAGACGTAAACGTAACTGGTGAAACGTCGGACTGTTCCGTATTCCTCTGCCTACCTCTTCGGGGATTGCAAGCGTGATGTTATGTTTATAAGTTTTTTTTATGCTATTTTGTTTCTATACAAGACGCGATTAAAACTGTCATTTTATAGTTACGTGATTGTTTATTAACAAACTTAAAACAATAATGCATATTATGCTGTCTCGAGAATTAAGGCTCGATAGCTAGTGCATTGTATGTCCGCTAAAAAAATATATGTTATGGTTTATTGTGTTAAAGATATAAGACAAACTCGTTTGGTATTGTTAGATAAAGTGTTAAATTGTAAAGAAATAATAAGATGAAAGCTACTAACCTATTTTTTCAAGGATTTTAATTTTGATTTCACAGAGACGCAGTCAACATGGACAAACGAGGGGTCTAAACAAAACCGTCGTTAACAAAGGGCTACAGATAGAATATTTACATTTACTCGGCGAATCCGACCTTCCAGCTTTTGTAAGGTGTCGGCTTTAGGACGGGAGGCGAAGACGGGACAAACACGTTGTTAGAGCACGATTGAATTTTTCTTATTTACCTCAAACGTAATTATTGTTGTCAGTATGTACCTAATACTATGCAGGCAGTGCCTGGAGTGATAAATATTTATATCCTTAGTCATGCAGTGCTTCTTAGTTTGTTCTCTGCCTACCCTGATAAGGTCATGGCGCGATAACATATAAATAGTTTTATGTTGGAATTGTATTGTTATCATAATCAGCACCTACAAGTAAAGTTAGTCCGCTGGTAGTTATGCCTCTTGCAAGGCACGCTACTGAGCTGTTTTTAACTATCTTTTTTGGTATTTCAGGAAAAAAATGTATATATTGCATTAAAACTTGCAAGAGTTACTTAATTACGTTGAGTGTTCTGGGTTCATTATCAAACGGCGGCAAATATCTATTGTATTTATTTTAGCATTAAAATCCCTTGTCAAACTGAGAGAAGGGAGGCTAATTAGAGTAAGTTAAATTGTCCTGTATTGTTAGTTAATTTGAGGTTTGAAGTCCAAATAGACACCTATTGATAGGAATAAGCTTAATATATTTAAAGCCGTGCGAATGAGCCACTAAATTTGTAATGTAGTCTCTGTAGTCTAGTAGTTTTTGGTACTTAATTAAAAATAATTATTCTTGTCCTTTTCTCTGTCATTTTATCTTTAACGATTTGTGAAAGTAAAAGTAGTTGGGCATCTGATAAATAAACACATGGTGAGTAAATGAACTTGTTATATGCATGTGTAATCGAAGTACTCGAACAGGTGCACTCTACAGATTGTTCGCTGCCCGACTTGGCCGTTCTATCGGACATGATATGGCTTTAGTACGCTCAAACCTGATTCATTAACGATTTAATATTTTTTTATTATGTGATAAGCTAGCGTTTGGCCGTAATCCCGCTAGATGGTTACTGCAGCTAGGTCTTTAAATGTAACACGCATGCATAGGAAAAATATATTCACCTTTGCTATATGTGAATCTGGAAACAGATGCTGGCAGAGCATTCCATTTCTTGGCCGTCTATATAAAAAACAGTAATCTAAATCTTTTCGATCTGGCTATTGGGAGATTTACCGTAGTCGTGCGTTTAGATGGTACATACATACATATCTTTACACCAGGTACCTACCTCATGGGTAGGCGGAGAGCAAGTGCCGTTTAGATGTTCGGTTGAGGGGAGAGGGGCTGGAGGAATCAAATCGTGGACTTTCTATGCGCAATCTCCAAAATGTATCCTGTACCATTTGTATCAAGGTTTTGTCGTCACAAGTGACGACTCTGTTACGTAGTCATTTCCAATACGTACAGGATAGTTTTATTTCCCTCAAGGAAATACAATCGTTTACTGCCTATGATAAAAAACTACGTTCACTTTTTCGTGGCTCCCTCCCTCATGATTTTCACCGGTTAATTTGTATACGCGAAAACTTTTAAACATTAACTTGCATAATTTTGTTTCATATTCAACACATAAATAACCGACAAACAGGTATTTCGTAATGAAGTAGCTGGAATAATCCACTTTTTCTTATCCCTTCAATGTTGCGTGGCTGTATGTACCGTCGCAAGTCGCAAACCGGCCAGTCTGTTGACCAACACCGCGCATGCGCCATTTCTCTATCAAAAATGGCTGCAAAAGCGCGCGTAAATTAATCTCGCGCACCTCGCGATGTTATTTTAAAAAGTTTTTAATTACTGTATTTATAAGTGTTAGTGTAAATTTTTTGCCAAAGTATAAAAATATTTTAATTATGAACGTCGAAAATGATTTACATGGTATTTTTAAGACGGCCAGTTTATGTATTATTTGTATTTGTTTTATTATTCTTTGTGTGTGCGTATAATAGCGTCGAGGGAAAACCGAGGATTAAGATGGAAAGAAAAGTGGACTCCCGGGTCGTGAATAATAATCACTTGCAGGGAATAAGTTCAGCAGGTGATAAACGAGGATTTTTCTCCCATGGTAAGTGTGTATTTTTGAATAATACATCCAAAAAGTAACTGCAATTGCACTTTAACAAATTTGTCTAACAATAAGTTTCACGGATTTTGGATCCAAGAATATGGAACAGGCTTCGAGAACAAATTAATCTTCATCTGAATCAATCAATCTCAATAATCATATTCTATGAGATACTTACTGCCAAGTTTATTTAAACGTAACTTGTTTTATTTACGTTTAAATCATTTTTCATTTGTAATCAGATGTTATAATTTGAAACTATTATTATTGTTGTTGTCGAAGCTACTATTTGTTTACATTGCCGATTGTTTGTTCAGAAACAATAATGAATTTTTAATATGATTGTAACGTTTCCCTGGAGCGTATTGAATGATATAATAGATATGGACGAGGATATCAAGTTCCAAACGTCTAAATCTTCTGACTTTCCAATGGTTGGAGATGGGAATCATTTTTCATTGATGAAACGGAGTAGGTACTGTGCGTTGAGATCATCCTCTAAGTTAAATTAATTATTTGAATGAATAGGTAACACCTTCCCGGTCTATCGTTAATGTACGATATTGTTTAAAGTTTACGAGTGATTTTAATATCCACATGTAATTACCTCATACAAATTCAGCATCGCTCACATTTTCGTATCTTATTGTAATATTGGTTAAGTATTTGAGTATCGAAGCTATCATCATAAACATTAAACTCTTTTATCGCTTCGCTCATGGATCCAATGTTTCTCTAAGCACGAGATGGTCAAGGCCATAGTCTTTATGTCCGCTTCGAGATTCCAATTACAGACTGCAGTGTGAATCTTTCCAGTAATCTTTTACATGTAACTTTGGAATAATACAAATTTAGGGCTATTTGAAAAATACAAATTTACATGTATAATACCAAGTATTATTAATACAAGTATTAGTCAATGTATTTTTCATAAATTACAATAAATGAAAAAAAACAAACAAGATGGAAGAAGATATCAAGAAAATGGAATTGCCGGAAAGTATAAAACACGACACACTTTATGTTATGAACAAATCAAACATTTTTGATTATATGTTAAGGATGCTGATTTTACCATCAAGTTATTTTATTATTATTATTACTAAAAACAGCGAAAAATACAATGTAAAACAGATGTAAAAAACGGAAACTTGCGAAACATACATCGTAAGAACTCATTGAACGTTTCTGTATTTTCTTGGAAAATACAACGTCTGATTGAAAAATACATGTATTTTACTTGTAATTTTCAATCCTAGTCGAGACACAAGACACGCGAGTCCTTTTCATTAATATCCATAACCGAAACTATCCGAAACTACCGGATAATCCGAAATAATTTCATATCCGTATCCGAATCCGATATTACAATTACTCCTATATCCTTATCCAATCCTTATCCGAAATTTCATACCCATAACACCCCTGGTTCCTGTGTACGAGTATTACAGAATTGATCTCACGGCCACGGTACCGCACGCTTACTGCGAGACAATACATTTAACGAGATTAATAACGTTCCCTACACGAAACTATGTTATCCGAAGCTCGCAACACATTTCGTTCTACCGATGGTGTCCGATGATGTGATGGAAACCAATATCGTGTATTTTCCGACAGTAATAATCATGTTCACATTATCACATAATCGGGTCACTAAACTTGTGCCTAGGTTCTTCTTCAAACGCGTTCAGACGACATTATTGCTGTCATCTCTAGTCTCAATCTTGTAGTCTCGTTAGGAGCCCGCTTGTATCTACTAGAACACCGACTACGATTAATGTAAACTTCAGGGCTACTATATCGCTCTTGACTATTCTACGCCCCACGTCACGATTGCGCTTGTGGTTCGACATCACAAACACAACCCAAATCAAATCAAGCACATTAAAATCATAAAACAGCAACAAAATTTGTGAACAATATAGGAAAACAATCCTGCCGAACACTGCAAATAGATACAAAAGAAGTGAGCGAAGAACTGACCCACTTCTGATCAGGAAATTTGATCAGAATTTAGTAATGGAAAACCTTGACACATTTGATCGGAGTACACATTTATTTCTATAAAAACAAAGAAGGGCACTTATTATGAATACAAACCAAAAATACTAAGACCTCTAATACAATCATAAAAGTAGCCCCGACCTACAATCGTTTTCAAGAAGAATCTCCCGACCTATGTATATTCTCTTTTAGAATAATCTCATCCATCATTATATTTTTAAGGAGAAATTGACACATTTCGAATAATATTCTGACATACCGATCATCTAAGCCCTAAGACACCTCTACCAGTCATAAACGTGCCAAATATTTTTTATTGTATAACTCGAGGAAAATTAAAATGTTTTTTTATTTAGATTCACTTTTCTAGGTATGTTAACTGCATAAATAATTTTGTAATCGCGTACAAACATATAGGATTACAAAGTTTTTTTTGCAGTTGCAATATAATACAATGGGATAATAGGTGTAGATTCAGGAAAAAAGTAGGACAGTCTACAAAACAGTCTCGTTACTCAATTATTCTACCGTAAGAAATTGTGAGATCCATGAAATACCAGGTTGCTTAATTTAAAATCTTTTATATTTTTATTAACTAAATTAAATTAAATTGGCCATCGCATTAACACTAAATATATTACACATGTAATACGCATTATATTAAATCAAATTTTTTACTGCTATTGCAGATGCAGCCAGGTCACCCAGTCAGGACACCCTCAAACACAGTTGTTATAATTATCAGTGGCGCGTAAATTTACAATTGATACAAATGTGAAGGAATGTATTTAAAAATGTGAGTTTTTGAAAGGATTCTGAACAGTCTGCTTATTTCATTTTGATTTTTAAGAGGTTAATGCTGTTTTGCTTGTGCAACTATAAATATTTTCGTAGTTTAGTGGCGTATTAATTAATGTATGCTCCAGGCCTGCCACCGGTACTGGAGAGGTGCGTGCTCTGCTTTGGGCGTAAAAGTAATACTGATAGATAATACGTACTACTGCTACATATTGCTAGACTTTGCAAATGAAAGTTTTAGTATAAGTGATTGTTATGTAGTGTAAGTAATACTACTTGCTAACACTTGTATATTTTATCAATAACAACCAGTATGTAATGCGTCTGTTTCTCCGCAGAGTTCGATACGAGAGTGCCGTTGACATGGCGTAGCCCCACCAAGAAGGCTCCTAGCTCGAGTACCACCTGCACTGACTACGTCACGTGATGTCATCTGCATAAACTGCGCCATCTGACGAGGACGAGAATAGTATTAATACCGGTTATATGTTACTGTCATTGTCAGAGAACCAGTTCGCTATCTACCGACGATAACATTAGAATGAAATACATGTACATTGGGGTGTCCTAAGATATAAGGGCAAAATTAATTTTCTTCGATTGCGGATACGCATACAATCTATTTGTGTATTTGACCTTAAAAGCCTAAATAAGAAATATAACTGTGATTAATTAATTATTGACTCGCGCCGACTGTTCGGGAGGAATATAGATTTCATTGTAAATGGCAAGGTTTTTGTTTTTTTTTGTTGCATACTGGCAACACTGTATGTTCTTCTTTCTCTCTGCCTCATCCCATAGTCTGAACAGGTTTAAGTGTGTAAAATATTATAATAAATATATTATCAAAGTTTTCTGCTGTTTTCTTAACACCGATTTGTCTTCAAAGTCAAGATTTAAGCATTTGTATGGAAATATTCATTCACTAAATACCAAATTCAAGTTTAGTAAATAAAACAACTCAGATTTTAAATGAAATGTATTGTAAATTACATTATTACATACTAGTTACTTTCCTTTTTAAATTTTAGTATATTCTTATACAAAACGTAACAAAAGTTCATTTTGCTCTTATTCAAATGTTACTAACCTATGCAAATCATGCATCAATTTTACCGCCCTTTCAGGAGTATCATTGACTACTTCTAGCTTAATTCCATAACAAGACTCCCTACCGAAAGTTAATTATCCAACGGATCACGAGGAAACTGTATTCATAATCAAAATGATTCAAGGACGTAAGAATATGGCGTCCCTCCCGTGGGTCCCTGGTGACAGGATTAGGCAAGGGTATGGCCAAGTCTTGCTCGCTGCAGTACACAAAATTACCAGTGTAATTGTGTTATCAATATAATCGTTTGAATAGAACCCTTAATTGAATTTTATTAACTCTTTGAAATTGAAATGGAACAGCAGTTACAATTTTAAAACTCGTTATTCTATTCGGGAAGAATTTCAAGAGGTTTACAATGATATTTTAATAGCCCTGTAAACCTCGTACCTGTCCAAAAGTATTTGGAAAGAAACAAATTTAAAATCCGATAGCAAATACGAAATAATTTTACAAATTATCGTGGAATGAATATAATGTCATATTATTATTTTCTTTAGGAAGTACCTACAGCGGCAACACTCATAGTGTAGTCACTCACACACACACACTTATAAATTGATACTAAAACTACTATTTAATTTACTTTTACTGCATTGTACTCTTAAATAATAATAAATGTTTAAAATAAATGATAGTATACAATATTCTCAATGATTAGTAGTGTTATTTTTTATATCTTCACGCCTATAATCCCCGAAGAGGTAGGCAGAGGAATGCAGAACACTCCCACGTCTCACGTT
>DWEJ01001280.1:0-13426 GCA_018245835.1 Mysoria sejanus stolli | reverse complement strand
TTAAAACTTCTATGGATCGTAAATGTTAAACAACATTTCAATTTCGTGTATTAAATTCTCGATACATTAAAATTAAAACCGAATATCAATTTCCCGCTGGTCAGGAACAAAAACAATATTTACACTTTTTTTGTGGAGATGGCAAAGATTTCTTTTCTACATTACTCTCTAGCTCATAGGCTTAAAATTATGTTACATGTTCATATAAAATAATAATGAAAACGAATTTGGTCCTTCAGGTCTATTAAATATTTATAAATATTTCAGGGATATATGGATAATGTTTAACAAAATTGAAACACTTTTAAAGGGTAAATTTAATAAATATATATTTTGAATTTTCACTTATACTTCATGGTCTATTGATTATTTCTAAATAAAGATTATATTTTTAGTAGCTTTTAGTGATTGAATCTTTTTGTAGTTGCGTTTATATGTAATATAACCTAAATTATTCCAAAACAGATACTTTATTTGGTTTTATTATTCCTATAATTGCCATATGAAATAATTTCGTTTACGTTTAGTAGCTATTATCCTACTCGTTTTACCACATGTCGAAAGGCATATTTATTACTCTTTTACAAGCTAAAAGCTCAAGTGGAGCGATCTATGGGCTTCTTGCAGTTTACCAACACGACAATGGCCGAATTGTCTGTATAAAATATTTTTTATTGGCTCATACAGCCAAACCTGCCATGTCTTTGGTTTTAAAAATGGCGTATACAAGCTTTTTGTTTGCCGGTTTACGCTGTTGAATGGATAGTTTTCGAGACCCCGCGCGTATTCGGGCGACACGTAAACGTCGTGAATATGAGAATAAAGTACATGTGTAGATACAGTAACCAACACCATGGACTCCGTGACCATATTTTTGTAGCGTTATGGTGAATTAGAATGGTGCCTGTGGTTCGACAAGCTCGCACGTCGTCAGGTTACCCATTCGTAACGTAAATATCACCTAGCGAGCGTTTTATATTTCAGATATGACAGCGTCGCAAAACAGTAGATAATGGAGAGTTCAGAGGATGATGCGGGCGCTGCGACGATCGCCTCCCGCCGTACATCGGCGCGGGAAAAGGACATCGGACGGATTGAGGACATCAATGCAACTAGTAGTTTGCAGCAGGAATCATCCGAAACAAAAACAACAAGTGAAAACCTCGCGATGTCCGAAGATAATTTCGACGGTGACAGTGTGCCTTCACCGTCGACGCACGATGTCAATACTAGCACCGAGGCGATCTTGGATATGATAGATGAGATCGTGGACGGTCCTGGCGCACCAAAACGCTTACCGCTTACTTTGAACACTGGAGATCGTGGTGACACAGTTAAAAGTAGTGAACAGTTAGAAGGAGTACAAGACGAAGTGGCAAACGTGTTGGACTCAAATACACCACCATCACTCAATACTGTTGATGTAATTAGTGCCAAAAGTGAAAATGTGATAAGTTCGGAGAGTGTTGATATTCAAGCTGAGAGTACATCACAGAATGAGGCCGTAGCAGAGGCGAGTACAGGTTTTGTTGATATTCCATACATAAACTCCCCTAAGCCTGATTGCTATGACCAAGCTGAGTCTACCAACGCACAGGAGCCTATTCCATCATGTTCCAAGGCGCCATCCAGCAGTCCACTTCCAAATATTCCATCCAGCAGTGTATCAGAAACGGTTGAATGTATAATTGATTCTAATGACAGTTTATCCAGTGAACGGACATTAAAGTGTGTATCGTATAGTGAGATTCGGGACAATGTTACAGTGGAAAGTGCAGAATCAACCTCTAGTGACAATAGTGTGAGTGAAGGGAGAGTGCAAGGTACTGAAACTTTAACACGGTCACCTCTTAGGAGACGGCTTGTGCGGCCAGCTCCCAGTGACCGTAGGCCAGATTCTACTGTTTCCTCGACAGTAGATTCACAAAGTAGTAGCATCAATACTTCAGAACAAACAAGTGAGTGTGTAGTCAAGGATGTGTCTAGTTCTTCAGATGCTGTACCCCTTGTACATGGTAATGTAAAGCCAGACGAGATTAGAAATGTAAGTGATGTTAGTATCTGCCAAGCAGAAACATCAATGTGTCCTCCTAAAAAAATTAAGCTAATTAGACAAAAAAATATTCCACATGTAAGCCATAGTTTAGCTACAGAAAATGTAAATGATAATCAATCTTTAAGAGAAAGTGAACAATGCCAATCAACATCATCTGAAATTATCTCTACTGAATCTTGTATGGACTCAACCAGCTGTATAAGCACATCAAAGGTAGATATTAATACTGTTAGTAGTGCTTTGGTATCAGAATATTCAACTAATAATCCTATTGAAATTGCTCATTCATCGCCAGAATCTGTTAGTAAAACATGTGAAAATACATGTCAAACTCATGAAGACTTACTTAAAGAAAGTTTACTGAATACATCTGTTACTTCAGAATGTGCAAATGATGAAAATAAAATTGTGTCAACAATAACAACAAATCTACCTGTACCTAGTTCGACAGACTCATCAGAAAAAAAATCATTAGATGTGGAGACTAATGAAAGCAGTAGTAGTACTTTTCATGAGACTGACCTTGAATGTACAAAGCAGGTTCCCAAATTAACAATAAAATTCGGGAACAAATTAACTGAAGAACTTAAACCGCCAGTGCCTAAGCTAACAATTAAACCAATAAGACTTCCATCTGCAGAAAATCAGGACAATTTGGTGGAAGGTAATGTTCAAATACCAAGTGTGACTAAAATTAACATAAAACCTATTCCTAAAAGACCCGGACAAATCACAGATTTCCATAGAAAATCCAGCAGTAGTGAAATATCTGAATCAGAGTGTTCTGAAAATGATGAAAGTACAAGCACATCAGATCAAGCATCAGCATCAGACCAGGGACCACATGATATAGTCCCAAAGGTTACTATAAAACTGGGCAAACCTGGTACAGAAACTGAAGGACAATTTTATACAGAGAAAAATGTTCCAAAACTCACAATAAAGGGAATTCAAAGTAGTGAAACAGAGGAACAGAGTAGGAGAACGGAAAGTCCATCAAAATTGAAAGTAGTAATTAGCCAATCAGATGAAAGACAATCCGAAAAAGTTCCAAAGTTGACAATTAAAAATGTTGCAAAGGCTGAAAATCAACCACTTAGTCCAAAATTGACTATAAAATCAATAAAACTACCAGATAGTGTACAGAAAGAGAATATATCAGAAGAATATGATAATCATCAAATTCATAAAATAATATCTTCCGAATCATTTTCTTCCAACACAGATGTTAAAGAAAGCATTCATGTGCCTAAGATAACAATCAAATCTGTGACAAAAACAGACAATGAAGTATTATCCAAAACTCCAAAAAAGTTGGTTTCTAATGAGGATTCGGATAACATCCCTGTAGTGACTAAATTAAATATAAAACCTATTGTAAAGCCCACTGAAAGTGGCGAACCATCTGATAGCATGGATGCTAAAGTTCCTGTAGTACCGAAATTAAATATTAAACCTATTGTTAAACCTAAAGATACTGATGTAGATTCTAGTGAAGAAGATGTACCTAAAATTACTAAATTAAATATTAAACCCATTAAAATCCCTGAAACGAACTCTTCAGATGAAAAAGACTGTGATGATTTAAAAACTGCTGAAGATAGTATACCTGTTGTTACTAAAATTAATATTAAGCCTATTATTAAGCCTTTAGATGAAGATGTACATAAATATTCTGAAAATCAGTCTTCAGAAACTGGGAATTCAAGTGATGATAATAATGACTCAATACCAATAGTAACAAAACTGAACATTAAACCCATATACAAGCCTAATGATATAGATGAGTCCAAACCCAGCAGTTCATTGATGGAAGATAATATTCCTGTTATCACCAAATTGAATATTAAGCCATTAATGAAACCTGATGAGGATAGAAAATCTCCATCGTCTCCAAAGAAAGATAGCTTGAAAACTGATAGTAAATATGGAAATGTAACAAAGTTAAATATAAAGCCTGTTTTAAAACCTGATGATGTTAAGCCCAAACATACAGATGAAGTCATTGACTCCTCAGTGAAAAATCCTCCATTAGTCATGAAAATAAATATGAAGGCTAAATCTGACTCAAATACAAATGAAAATGTGTACAGTATTGAGAAAAATGATGATATTGTAAATTACAATAATGTAAGTGAGAATATTCCAATTGTATCCAAGCTTAATATTAAACCTGTTGTTAAACCACCAGACCTTGTTATGACTAAAGATGAGTCATTACATGTATTACAAAAAGTGGTCAATTGTTCCGTCAGTAGCTCTAATATAAAATTTTTAGATCATGTGGAGAGAATATCTACACCTGATCATCACATACAGAGTTCAGATGTAGCTCTTTTGTCTGAAGGAAATTGTTTATCGGACTTAATTGAGTCGAATATGTCTAAAGAAAATGTATTGAACTTAGAACAGAAAAGGCAAGATTTTAAATTAGTAACAACCTTTGTACCTAAAATCGAAATACCGAAGGATTCTACACCTGCTAGTGTAAAGACGGAGGGATACAATGTAGATGGGTTGAATAAAATCACTGAAACTATTAATCAAAATCTGCTAACAGTTTCAAGAGAATCTGAAATCATACATTTACAAAGTAAACAGCAATCACCTTCTAGGCAAAATTGTACATTGCTGAAGAAGTTATTGGAAGTTAGAAGAGATGTGGGAGTTGTCCTTGATGATAGTAAAACAAAAGTAAGTAACTGTTCATCACCACCACAATCTAGACTAGATTGTATCTCATCACTAACAAAAGATGTTTCTTTGAAAAAGGAAATAATGAGTGATAGATTTAACTGTGAGTCAAAGTATGATAATCCAGACATAACTGTTGAACACAACAGTGATGTAAGGTCATCTTCTGCACTTATAAAAGATCAACCAATACAAGAACTTTGTAAAGATGTGTGTAATGAAAGTATAACAAAACCTTTAGAAATAAATGTTTCTGATAAAGTGGTGAATCAAAACTCTGACCAGGATTCCCCCAGAATTATATTAAAAATTAATAAGACTGATCATGGCCCCTCAGCTAAAATTATAACTGAAGAAGTTAAACGACCAGAAACACCGACTTGTGGATCTGACAATAATCCAACTTATGTTAATGATGTCATACATCAAAATAGTGGTGTTTTAATTGGCAGAAGAAAACCGCAATTTGATGCAAATGCTACGCCTATGGGCAAGCGATTGCGTAGTTCGAGAATAGTTCAGAGCGCGGAGAAAGCACCTATTATACGACGGAATGTAGGGAAAAGAATATCTACTGCTGAAATAAATACACTACATAACAAAGAAACCGAGTTATCAGTTTTAGAAACAAAACGTTTAAAGCTTGGCCAACTTTTGTCAAATAAGGCACTTACAATAACACCTATCATAGCAAAAAGTCCCCAAGTGTCACCAACGAAACAATTGGAAAGTAAACAAGGTAACAGGACTACAAATCATTCCCATTTAAATAATGAGAATTGTTCTAAAAACGGAAATTCTAAATTGCACAATATATTATCAAATTTACAAGCAAAACAAATACAAGCATTATCTTTTAACGATATTCACTGTAAAGAAAAAAATCATTGCTTAACTTCGGAATTAGAATCTAGTACCTCAACAGGTAGTTCGGATGTAGTCAATGAAATATTGCCGTCTGAAAAACTGCAGCCGGAAATACCACAAATGTTCTTTCACGATAATTCCGAATCTCGAGATTTTAATATAACTCCTGATGAAATATCGCAAGATCCCTTAGAAGTCGATAACTCAAAAATTACAATTAAAAATATCAACGATTGTATAGAAATTCCTAAACCTGTCGAATTGACCCCACAACCTAAGAAACGTGGTCGACCTCGTAAAATACCAGTCTCCGAGGGTGCGAAGCCTGCTGTTACTTTGCCAGTTCCTGCACTAGAGGAGCGACCGCAAAGATCACTTCGACTGTCAAGGTATTTAAAATTAAGATTTTTTATCATTATTAGTCGTAAATATATTAATAAATTTAATTAATATGTAAGACTGACCTGTTTGTAATATAATGTACTTAAAAATTACAGAGATCGACCAGTAGTTCTAGTTAAACCTAGAGGCGGAGGTAGAGGACGCGGACGAGGCAGTAGACGACTACTTGGAACTCCCACAGCGACGCCAGAGTCTGCTGTCGACACCGCCAACAGTGTTTTTGTTGAGCAACAAAAAGTCGAGGAGGAAATCGATCCTACGAGCTCTAGAATAAAGCTGCCTCGGATGACTGAGGCTCTTGACAAAATGCCGTCCATGTGTTCCACCCCACTCACGAGTCGAAGACGAAATTCCTCTACGACAGAGTTAAAAATGTTCGGAGATAATCCGGAGTTGAAGGTGATGTTGGAGAGTTCCCTTCCAAAGATGGAGGCTGTAATGAAGTCTCCCGAGATGGTAGGAGAAGTCACCAGAGGTCGTGGCAGAGGGGGTCGCGGGAGTCGCGGAGGGCGCGGTCGTACGCCGGTCAAGACGCCGAGAGGGGGTCGTGGTCGCGGTCGAGGTGGGGGCAGGGGTGCAATGTACATGAAGGTACCATCCCTTTATTACACAAAATGTCAGATAGACATATTTGTAATTCACAGTAATATTTTTATTCTATTGTCTTTAAATTTGTTTGCCCACCTAATCTCAATTTTTAACTTTTTATACATGGCAATTTGTTGTTACTTCATTTAGATTTTATCATATAATCTTCAGAAAGTATTTGATACTTTACAGGAAACTATGGGCATATATGGTCGCGTCTGTGGTCCAGCAACGACAACTGTGCAGTTGTTTGAGGAGGAAACTTGTATGATGGATGATAATGCAACCCCTGCTAAGTAAATATATTTAATATCATATTTTATTTGAATTCTGACATGAGTACCATATATCGACCCTTCTGTCGTTCCACTGTTGGAACATGGGTCTCCTCTCAGAAAGAGAGGGTTAAGGCCACAGTCTGCCACGCTGGCCAAGTGTGGGTTGGCAGACTTCACACACCTTAGAGAACAATTTTTTTTTTGACGACATGAGTACACTTTTTATTTTTTAAAATGTTAATTTTTCAGACCAGTTCATCTTCTTGATGAGGATTCACAAAGTTCTGTAAAAAGTTCTACTAATGAAAGTAGTAAAATGAAAAAATCAAAATTTGCAGATCTTTTTGACAGGTAAGAGACATACTAATAATAAAATATTTATGTAGACAGTCTTTAAATCAATACTATAATATTAAATATATGTTTTTTGCAGTAATAAAGTATGGACAGCTGCTGATGTTAAGGAGTACACATGGCCTCCGCCAGACAAGGCAGATGTGGAACATCAGGTATAGTCCATGTGTTTAACCACCCGACACAGGAACATAGCGAGTTACAAAGCTTTGACAATTTCAAATTTGATTTGATCAGATTATTGTTTTTTTTTGCTAGTTTTTTACTAATCAATATCACTTTTTTTATATATTACACCTAAAATATTAAAATATTAAAATTAATATAAAAACCTTCCATGTTCTGAAGAACATACTGATGTATGATCAGAGGACTTTATCCTCTTCTCATACTGGCCCCTTTTCATAGGCAATGAAAATAATATTTCTTTTCTTTATATTATTTTAAAACTCGATACATATACATATTCATGGAAACAATGTGATATAAAAAAAACGTAACTTTACGCCTCTAATCCCCGAAGAGGTAGGCAAAGGAATGCAAAACATTGTCATGTTTCACCAGTTACGTTTATGTCCCACTATGGAATAGGTGGTGAACCTATTGCCATACATCAGGTACGTATCCAGACTCCAAACCACTAGTAGAAAAAATTAAATTAGAAAAATCCAGTATCCAGTGCCCGACCCGGGGTTTGAAACCAAGACTTCTCAATCAGCAGTCCATTTAGAAGCAACACAACCAACGAGGCAGTCAAGATTAACCTGTAACTATATTCACATAAGAATATTATAATACAAGTCTTCTTTTACAAAAGTCTTAACTCACTAATAGGATATTATTGTTGGTGAATAGTATAAATCTACATATAGGAACCAATGAGTGATAGTAGTTTGATAGAGTGATAACTAAAACCAAGTGTGTGAATCCAGGTAATGATGATACAAGAGCAAGTAGCAATGTTCCTGAGTGTGAAGAGCTTCAAACGAAGATATCCCGAACTAAAAAGGAGAACAATAGTTGGTGAAGAACGTGAATATGTGCTTAGTAAAGGATTGGTTACAGAGGCCCTTTGCGATCTTGGTGGGTAAAATTGTCTATAACTATTGTTTTATGGTTTATATGGTATTTATAAATCACAAATTTTTAATTCATTCTTATGTTAATATGTATATTTGATTAAATAGCTCGGTGTTTAAGTATGTGTTTATCATGTTAATTATGAGAATTCATAATTCCTCAATTGAGGTTAATTAATTTTTTATTTGAAATGGTATTCACGTTTCACATGAAATGTTATTTCTAATTTTTAGTCATTGAACGCTAAACCGTGCCGACTTCTTTAAAGTTCTTTTTTTTGTGTTATTCTTTAAATATATTGTAATTTTTAACATGTAGGAGAATATGGTGATGGCTACAATATCTTTTTCGAGATGAATATCTTGTTCAAATGACTACTATAACTGAAAGTGTATTAAATTGGTGTTTAAAATTTTCTGCATTATTACAGGAATAACAGCAGTGGACGCAAGTGAAGTATTAGACATAATGCTTTCGGATTATCCCCATAAATATGAAGAGTATCGATCACATCAGCGTGTGAGAAAGCTCGCAGAACCTGTGGATGATCACGTAGAAGCAATCAAACAAGATGAGAAACCAGAAGTTAAGGTGGAGTCAAAGTCTATTGAAATCAAGCCTGAACCACCTAAAGTTGATCCAGAGAAAACTAGACAGGTACATTTCCAATACATGGCACTGAAATATCTCATATTTAAAATTCAATAATTAATGCTTTTATATTCAAGACCTGCTAACTCATTATTGTCTTTGTGGAATTTTGTTATTTTCATAATAAAAAAAGTATCTAATTTAGGACCATCATAGATTTATTATGGTTTTATCATTTATAATAAAGCACATTATTATTCTATAAATAGTACATTTTTAATAATCATTCATAGATTGAGTTGTCATATGTTACTGTGATACATTTGATGTCCACATCTTTCCTTAGTTATTAAACACACGGGGAACTTGGTGCTCTAGAAAAAAATGTCTTTATCTTAGCTACGTTTAATACAAGACAAATGTCCTCAAGGTTGAATGTTTAATTTTCATTTCAAGTTCCGCGCATTGCGGTTATAGTTGACAATTTGACAATCGTATGTATCGTCGAACGGTTCAATACACCGAATAATATCGGCGACTAGGATATGGCACTGGCGGCGATCGCGTCGGCGAGCGAGTGGAACGCGCGGCTAAACGCGGCGCGGCTGCGCGCCTGCGCCGACCTGCAGTCGCTGGGCGTGCTGCGACGACGCGCGCCGCCGCCTGCGCCGCCGCCGCCGCGCGTGCGCCCGCCGCGCGGCTTCTACCCGCACGCGCTGCTGCCCGGACAGTACCAGCACGACTACCGCACCTACACCGCACAGCAGCTCAGGTCATTGACGTGCTCCGCTCGTGTCAGTTAACCGGCCATCTCGTACACTATGAAATCTAATAGAGCATCCGTTATGTTGATCAGTACGAGTGATAAATATTACCTTTTCATCTAAGAAAAATCTTAACGAAGTCAATTCTCTTTCGCTGTAGGTATTTCCCGTTAAATACGGCGATGGAGGCGCCCCCGGCACCACCGTCACCTGTGTGGAGTTCGGATTCTGAGGCAGACGATTCCTCCCGCGCCTCCTCAAGCGATCACGAGGACGACTCACACCGACCCGCAAAGGTAGTATCAAAAACATTTGACTTACTGTAATTTAGTATTGTACATATTGTGTAGTATTGTTGGACAATACATTAACTTTATAGTAAACTGGTGTAAGCCATCGTAAAAATGATTGAGTATTCACAAATTTAGTGGTCATAGAGCACCAACATATTATTATGAAGGTGGTAGAACCCACTGTGGTTCGACTCCGGCGGCACTACCGCCACACCTATTTCTGCCTTATAACAGCAGTGTTGAGCGCTGCCGTGTTCTGGTTTGAAGGGTGTGGTAAGAGAGATATAATTTTTCGAGGCATTCCAGCTTAGTCCTCAGGGGCAGAGGCGCATCTATGGTCGACATGAGATAGGATCTGGGGTTAATTACTAATGTCCATGGGCGGCAGTAGCCAATTACCATCAGATGGACTGCATGCTCGTCTGCTACTTCTATGTTATAAAAAAAAATTATATATGAACTGTCTAACAATTGTTCTGTATATCGACCAATCATGAAATTATTTTAATTTGTTGTATAATTATTATTATGCAGCGGAAAAAGCTGACAAAAACGAAGCGAAACAGTCAAGCGGAAGCGGGCCCGTCGACCTCGAACGCCTTGGTTGTGCCCAGCAGCAGTAAGGACGATGCGAAGGGAGGCGAGGAGGTCGACACGTGCCGCGTGTGCAAGTTGCGCCTCGAGGCCAATCGAAAATACACGCACGAGCGCTTCCTCGTGTGCGCCAACTGTAACGCCAAGCGTGAGTGTTCCCTTACGCGTATTATTGTGCAGTGTGTGTATGTGTGTGTGTCTTAGTGGTTCGTATGAGTCGATCTCCAATTAGAAATGACATTAAAATACTCCGTGAGAATTTAACTTTTCTGAAGAAACTTAGAAACTGTTAGGCACGGAAAGGAAAATGCTGCGAAAGATTTTAAGATCTGTACAAACTGATAACGGAGTGTGGAGACAGAGGAAGAATTAGGAAATTGAGTATCCGACAGGCCGAGACTAATATCATCGGCGACTTTCAGGCACACATATTTAAGAGAATGACTATCTCCTTATCCATCATTCTAAAATTATGCTACTTATGTACTACTCTTTATCCTTTTAATTATAACGATATTGTGAACATTCTATTATTACTGATGAAATTAGCAGTATAAATTTTGATGTGCAGTGCACCCGTCGTGCGTGGAGCTGAGCGCGGACACGATCCGCAAGTGCCGCGAGTACGCGTGGCAGTGCGCCGAGTGCAAGTCGTGCTGCGCGTGCGCGCGCCCCGCCGACGACGACAAGATGCTGTTTTGCGACCTGTGCGACCGCGGCTTCCACATCTATTGCGTGGGGCTGCCCGCCGTGCCGGGCGGTGAGATACTTTTGCTTCTTGTATGCTCCGATTACTCGCTTGTCACATTGCCCCCCACATCGGTTATGTATGTTCGTTGTGTGGCGTGTCTTATAACTTGGCGTAGTCGACCGTTGCTTGTTATTGAAAAAAAAAAACATTCCGCCAATATAAATTTATGGCTGTTAATATCATCATTAACTGATGATATCTGATAGTCTGCCTGCAGACGTTACAGCAGATGACTAGAGGAAGCATTAGTAATTTATGAGCGCTGTCTACATCTGTACCACTCGGATTCCATCAAGAAAATTAAATCACATAAGCACCGCGGGTAAATTTAGTTTATTAAGCGACAAGTATTATGCTCATTTTGACATTTCTGTGACATTTTACAAGAGATGCACTTGCTTTCTGATCTTTAATATAAAATATGACACTATTGCTACCCAAATGAGCATGCGATCCGCCTGTGACATGGGCGGGGTAATAAACCGAGGGTACTCACAACCAAATTTAGTGTCAGCTACTGTCAGTTGAAAGCTTGAGACATTTCAGCACATGTGTGTGCGCGTGTGTTGCAGGCCGGTGGCACTGCGTGGAGTGCGCGGTGTGCAAGTCGTGCGGCGCGCGCGAGCCGGGCGGCGGCGCGGCCGGCGCGGGCGGCGCGGCCGAGTGGCACCACCAGACGCGGCGCGGCCCGGGCGGCCACAAGCTGTACTCGCACTCGCTGTGCACGCCTTGCGCCAGGTGCGTACACTCCCCGCCCACCGGACACTCCGCTCGACCACTGCGCGAGCACACGTGCACACGTGCACTCAGTCATACCGCTGAACAGAGCAGCTCTTGCATTTTGCCCTGCAGATACACTAAAAGGCGTTTCAGTCTTTCAACACTCCAGTGACAACAGCATAAATAGTATAATCAGTGTTATTTATTAGGTTGATTACCATGTTGGCTTTTCGTAGCCTAAAAATTCTCATTAATAACGCAATCGTTAGTATTAAAGTTATATTTCAGTTAAAATAATTGTTTGGTACAATTATTCGTTTAATAACATAGAAATGAATAGTATATTAATATATAGATTTGAACATTTCTTTTCAAAAGGATGTAATCAAAATAAAAATTTAAGTAAGCTCTACTATAAAATCTCAGTTGTCAGTATACTTACTATGGCAACACCAGCTGTTTGTATTGGTTCATTCAAACTAGAATATAGGTACACAACTTGCTCTATGGCATAAAATGCTACAGTGGTACAAGTGCTATTTAGCATTGAAACTGTTATTTTATAAATATTATGATTGATATGTGTACTTATTTTTACTATTTAATAGACTCATAAAATTATAGATGAAATCACAAATATCTCGATAATTTTAGATGATTTGTAGATATTGCTAGGTATACAAATTGAAAGATTGTGTTCGAAATAGGAATGTACAAACTCAATGACATATTTATGAATTTGTCTTGCTTTTTTCATATTATATCTGTAACAGAGCGACATTTATAAAATCATATTTTTTTAATTATTTTCAGTAACTTTCTAATCAAATGTCATTTTAGTGAATTTATACTTTCTTACAATAGGATTTATTATTTATTTTTAAATAACCCGTTAAAAATACCCAGCTGGATCTAGTTTTTAACATTCAACACTTTCATTATATTTTGTTCAGCAATATTGGAACTGGATTGTATTTAATTTTTAATATAATTAAATAAAGGAGTATTCTCAATAAAGTAAAATTACAAAAATACATAAAATATATATAGAAAAATGTAACTAGATATTAAACAAAATCAAAATACAAAGAGGACTGTAAACAAATTTGGTTTAATTGGGTTATAATTATCAAGTGACAAAAATTTGTAGTTTTATCAAATTATAATACAATTCAATTCCATATTTATAATGAAACCCAACTAGATGAGCCTCATTTCCTACCCTCCTTGAAAACATTTTGATACTTTAAAGTTTTAATATAGTTCAATTTATAGTGAGGTGTTTAATACAGTGCAGTATTGTAATGCAATAATTTAATTAACCCTTTCAGACCTGATTTTTTATTTTTTAGAATTTGTTTGAGCCGATTTTATTTCAGTTAGATATTCGCCTA
>DWEJ01001279.1:0-13433 GCA_018245835.1 Mysoria sejanus stolli | reverse complement strand
AGGACACTGGACAGCACTGGCGAAGGATGCGCGAAAGGCGTGCGGGAGGGGCTTAGCTAAGCTCGTGTAGCTGCGCATCGCCATACATAAGTAACTTAGCTTCGCATATTTTAGTTAGCTCACATAGCTTAGTTCGCACAGTTTGCGGTCTATACACAAGTATGGAAAACTACCTCAGCTAAACGAGCTAAGCTAAACTAACTTAGCTTAGCTTTTGGTCTGCAACCCGTATAAGGTTGCAATTTGTCAATGAGTGCGGTTCTTTAATTTTTTAACTGAAATTCCTGTTTTAACTCTTATAATTCGAGACAAAATACCTTTTTATTATAACTTCACGTCTGTAACCCCCTAAGAGGTTGGCAGAGGAATGCAGAACACTCCCACGCTTCACCCGTTAGTTTACGTCCCTATTGCATATGCATCGGCACCTATCCAGACTCCGAACCACTACTAGAAAATCTAAATTATCTAAATTAGAAAATCGAACCCGGGACCTCCCGATCGGCAGTTTCACTTGCAACCAACACGACCAACTAGGCAGTCTTACATGTATTACAAATATATTTTAGCTAAAATACCTTTTTAGGAAATGAATTTGAAATGTATTATTTATTTGTATTAATGACAATTAATTTGTCTACATATCTATTTAAATGTTGACAATCATCACTGTTGTAATTATGAATTAGGTAACACATTATATCGATAAAATTTAACAACATAATCACGATGAAATTGCAAGACGCGATCTATAAATATAAAAACTTAAGGTTCAATTTCTCAACGAGACCAATGACATTGACAGCTGTCGCCGCCATTTTGTCTGTGACGCGTCAATTTGCCCGCGCTCGGTTTGGTAACACGACCTTCCATGATCGTGGTCTCCCGTTTATCGCCAACTGGATTATTGGGACGGTGTATTATTCCTTGGTAACAGATTCACACGCATGCACAGAATAGCTTTGTGTGTGTCGTGTGTACTTATGTAGATACTCACACTCAGAAATATAAATTTCAAATTAACTGATTACCTATTAAGTGATACCTTTACTACAAATTAAAAAATATAAATGTTTGACAAATATTTGATCCAATATACTTCCTATTTTAAAATAAATCTCGCCAAGCATTTATTAAGGCGATGAGAATACTGAGTTTTATTGTAATTTAAAGTATCAATAATATTGCAACGAGTTTAAAATCTCAATGTTGAATCAGAATATTAATGAATACAACTGGTAGACATATTATGTATTTGGGAAATAATTTATTTCCCATTTACACTCTCGTCATGCTGTTTCAAAGTCGTCTGTTTCTGTACACTAGTTATCAAAATTTAATATCATTTATTTAGATTTCTATGTAGATGCAAAGTAATTAGACTGGCTCGTGGATTCAGTGGTTAATGAACCTGACTGTTGCGCCGGGTCGAGGGTTCGATTTCATTCCAATACAAATATATGTGCGATGAGCACAATCATTTTGTTCTGTGCTTGGGCATAAAAAGAGTCTATATATATGTACACAGTTTATCAGCAGTCTGGTTACTATAATGGAAGTTCTCTTGATGCTTAATCTGGAATCTTATGGCCCCGGGCTGTGTGTGGCGATATCCGAAGATATTATTAATATTCATGTGTATATAGATGTGTTAAATGTTTCATAACACACGTGACCGAAGTCGCTGAACCAGTCCGGTCTGCTTTATAAATAAAAATATAATCGCCGCTGGTGTGCGTCGAGTCAACACGAAACACTCGTTGAGTAAAATGGAAATATTCCATTTTATAATGGATTTGCATTTCTACACAGCACTCATTAACATTTTATTAGCAGAACATAAATATGTAAGTAACATATAAAGCAATATTATATTTATTTATATTATTAAACACTAATGTATACACATATATAACGATAAAATATACGGATTTATTTTTTTTATGCAGGTACATTTGTTACTAGGTGAGCCCTGGGATTCACCTGCGTATCTCTTTTAATTTTATGTACTAATATGATCGCAGATTGCATACCGACTGAAAGGGTGGACAAGTTTATAAAAATGGCGCGCATGTATCAAGAGAACGAAAATGTAGGAACGTGGCAGGGCTTAAAACATGGAAATATTTCGGTACAGTCTGCCTACGTCGTAAGGCACATGGCGTGATGTTCTAATAATCTATTTCAAATAGGAATAAAATTTTGTTGATAACATCAATGGAAATTTATACGACGTCATCATCAATAAAAATATGAATTAAATCTGCATATAAAAAACGTGCCGCCGAATGCAAATGTAGTGGAAGCTGTAACGAATGATAATAATCTATTCACTTGTTATCAATTTACATATAATTATACGCTTCTCATATTTTAATGATAAATGTAATTATTTTTCATAAGCCGTCGTTAGAATTGTAAATGGTAATACTTCCCTTAACGATTATCATTGATGAGATTCCCTTAACCTTTCTCATTTTGAGACGAGATCCTTGTTCAACAGTGGAATGACAAAAGGTTTGATCATGACATGATGACATTAAATTTCGGTTGATGTGAATTTCAATCTGTTTCCAAATACAATGATTTACTGCTTCCCAAAAAATCGGTGATTCTTAATATTTATAGATAAACAATGCGGTATTAAATAATTTAACACCTAAACCAAAGGAATAGTAGATTGTTTTGTCCGGAGGCACGACAGTGCTTTGCGCCACGTTTGCTGATTTAAATTTAATGGCGTATAGAAAATTTTGAAACCGAATGTGGAACAAGCACGACAGGTCTGTAAGGATATAAATATTTGGTACTGCGTGTCCTTTGCCTACTCCTTAAGGGACCTGGTATGATGATACAACAGTAATAATATGCTTCTTTGTGTTGAACTAGCTGAAACGGCAAGCGTTGATCTACCATAGATAATATTTCTAGTGAATATTTTAGTTATTACCTAAATAAAATATAAGGAATCTAATGCGTGTTTACCTGTTTTGAATGTTTGAAAAACGAACAAGGGGTAATTTCTTGCGTTTGGTTCGTACAAAAAAAAAACTATAAGTCACGATAAAAAATAGAACTTGGGGAGTAGATAAAAATTTGGGGTCATAGATAATTTTTGCTGCCAAATGTCAAAAAAAGTAGAACAAAAAATGATAGTCAAATAAATTGATATTTTTTTTATGGATACAGCCGCCCTTATTCTCAATTCATTATCTGTTACTTGTTCTCAGACTTACCATATAAAAATTTCACAAAAATAAATCAATCCAAGAGCCAAGATTTTTATATTTAAGATATTCAGATTATTTAACACGCTATGGAATTATGGCATGTTGCGTATATCAATTAGTAATCGATTAATATGTCATACCTGTTAAGGCTGTTACGCTCAAGCTTTGGGTGTTATAACTGTTCATTTATGTTAATCAGACGGGGATTACTTTCGAAAAGTATCGAATAGGCGTCGTAACGAATACATTCGAAATTCGAACTACACGTCAATGGTATCTCACTTCCGTTTAGTACAGTGTTGTCATGTGTAAAAAACTATATCAGTGAAATGTTATGAAATATTTAGAGGCATATGACTATTGAAAAATTTATTGTTTTTACTTATTGTAAATAATTATAAATTACGTCTTACACAGCTAAATACAAACTTTCGTCTGTGATTCCCAACCCGCTTGCCCAGGGTAGCGATTGTGGGCATAACACCTCAGGCGAGGCCTATGTTCAGCGGTGGACTGCAATATGCTGATGATGATGATTAATAAACAAATATAAAGCAATTATTTATTACATCACCACGCCAGTACCCGAACGCTATAGGTAAAAAAGAACAGTTCCAAATACTTCAAAACAAGTTCCAAATCAGTTCCAAAACAGTTCCCAATCATGGCACACTCAACATTAACTCACAACAGCAACATGTTTATGTCTACATAGATTTCCCTTTTCGCACTCCGGCGTGTCACACGTAACTCGCACGCAATGCCTCCGTGTGTTTTAACATGTCGGCTCCCAAATGCAAATGTCGCAGCGACCGGCCTCGTTGCGATATGACCCACGACCACCTGACGATTGTCGAAAACGTGTTTGTGTTTACGTAATCCGCTCGGATACAGTGAGTTACACGTTGGCAGATACGATATTGTGAACGATATGTGTATTGATAGTGTTAATAATAAACGTCTTGAACATTTCAATTAAAAACGGCTGTTATGCCCGAAGAGGTTTCACAAGTTACGGTTGTCCCGGTATAGAATAGCACATATTCAGACTTAGAGACTAGACAATCTGAGTTGGAAAAATCCAGTAGTCTCCGACCTGATATTTGAACCCTGGACCTCCCGATCGGCGGTTATGTTTGCAGTCAACGCGACGAACGAAACAAAATGTAGACATCATCATCATCAGTATTTTGGAGTCCGCTGCCTCCCTTGAAGGGCTATGTCCATACCCTCACGCTAGGCATGCCGGTTGGGGTAACTTGGAATGTTATCAACTGCATATTTCTTTACATTAAGTAATTCAATGTTGCAACGGCTTCATTGCAATCTTTCACCGCCGCCACCGAACGCAACCGCCAAATATTGCAGACTGCAATTTGCAATCACATTATTGTATTGGCAATGAAATTTAACAACTAACACACATTTTATCGCCATTGCCAAATGAATGGAAATGATTAAGAACTTGATATTCATATCCGCATTCCGCATGTTAATAAAATATTGTAAAACAATCTAAATAATTAAGTAATAGAGTCATTTGGTTATAATAGATTGCTCGGGTTTTAATTAGATGATCGCATGTGGATAGGTTCTGTGTTTGTTCGTTTTGAACATGTTACGAAACTTTTCAAAACGGAATATAAACGGAACGGAAAATATTTCGCTTCATTTTTATTATTACAGTAATATCATTTCAGCTTTCAAACGCGGTAAGCAGAGAGAACTGTGTGAAATACGTTTTTCATTTAATTAAGGAACTTGCGTGATTATTCTACGTTTCTCATTCAGTTCGCCACGCTGGTCCTCTTTAAAACGATTTCGCTGCGACTCCCCAAACAGCGTTCCCAACTGATGCCCGCTAACGAGCTACTGGTGACCATTAGTTGGTTTATTGGCGCTCAACATTGTTTACGGAGCGGGCGCTTGTCCGAAATACCTCTGTAGGTGCAACGCGAAAGTAAGCGGCCGCAACCGGTCGCGCGAAGGCCGACCAGTGAGCGTTGCGCCTAATGTGACCGCGCAAGACACCAGCGGCCGCTGGAGAGGTAGCGGGGGCGGAGATCGTCATCATTGCCATCATCACGATCATCATCATTGCCGTCATTGTCATCATCATTATCGTCATTATGATTTATCTATGTACTGTTCTATCTGTTAGACGGTGATAGTTTGACAGACCGATCGTGGTATGGAAGCGCAGATAGAAAGAAATCTTCATCATGAAGCCAGTCTATCATTCCATTATCAGGCGGATGTTACTGTTCAAAATGAGTGTGGTTAAGGGTGTTTCCAGATAAACCGGTTTTAGAGTTGGGCTGTTTGAAAAGACGCTAAGGCTATAGTCTGCAATGCTGGCCGAGTATTTGTTTCACGGCGACAGACACTGCAGGGGCGAAAAACATCAACATCATTAACTCTTTTATCGTCCCACTGTTGGGCATGCATCTCATCACAGAAGGTTAACGCAATTATGCCAAGTGTGGATTAAGCAAAGAAGAAAATCATATATTTTTTATCTATTATTGTCTTTTCTAGCTTATAAATCGAACCACGCGACAATGTGCAGATATGCAGCGGCAAAAACGCATACTGCACCACTCCTACCACCGAATTATGCCTATATACCGTCTCACTCTAACCAACTCGAACGCTATCTGCTATCCTTATCTAACATCTAAAGTTCCCAGAAGGGTATAAGCAATGATACTTTTTAGACTGATTACAATGAAATCGTCTGGAAATCAACAGGTCTTAGAATTATTTAGTTTTAATTTTAATTTTAACAGCGCAGATGTTCTCAGTATATTGATACGGCATACCATCACGCCTTTTACCCGAAGGGGTGAGCAGAGGTGTGTAATATACGCACAATTCAAATTCATTCACTCCTAAGAGAGAGACAATATCAGTACATGAAGTTAAATTGTGTTGGGTTAACCTACGATGTATTTTGTATGAGCCAATAGATCACGGTGTCTGCTGTGGAAGTTCATGAAGATCCTGTGATAGATCAAAATTAGATGCTTTGGTCCTAAAACATTCATGAGTTATACGGTGCACGAGTCAATAATGTTGTAAGTTCAATAAATAAGTACACACGAAATGCTTAGTGGTTTTTTTTTTGTTGTCAATTTAATAAAAATATTCAAGAATTATACTAATGAAATATATTGCGTATTTCGGTATAGATTTTTTTATTTCGTCCCATTCGTCTCAGGCTTCGATAAAACAAGTAATAAGGTCACGTTTTATTTCAACATTAATGTTATTTTTATAACAATACTAGAGATTGACAGCGACTCTGTAGGCGATGTGAAATTATAAATAAGCTGTTAATTACATTATTTACAGCTTCTGTATTCGACTCTTATTTATAACTTTAACAAAATGTTGTATTTACTATTTCTAGTTAATATACATATAACCCTAGTTTTTAAATTAAGTAATATTAGTGCTTTATTAAATTGTCGAAAATTTTGATTCAATAAAACAGTCGTAATTTTTAAACAAACTTAAATGATTGAATTAAATAATTTTCCAGGTAGCGATTTTAAAATATACACGCAAGATATACGAACGAAAATAGCAACATTATGTGTTTGAATATTAATTAGATATGACAAATGGAGGAAAAATAAAAGGCTATAGTCGTAAATCGCCCCATTATGACTGGGCTCGGGCACCCCATCTCGCAGCGAGACATGCCACAAGGTCAAAAGTAGTTTGAACTTAAACCTGTTTATGTTTTCGTATCACTTCCATTCAAACACACATCCTGGTATAAACGCCATAGTGTTGCCATTAGCAACTTTGCAACATTTTCCCCGAGCTCAGGTAAAAATCGTCTCGATATTACAATATTTTCATATTTTTAATAATGACGTCATCGTTAATGTCATATTATTGTGAATTATAAAATTTTTGTAATTAAATAATTTCCGTAATTTATGTCACAGATTTGTATATTAAAATATTTATTTCGTTTTCGTAATGATTATTATCGAAATGAGGCATATTTCGTTAAGTGATGGTTGTTTTTAGTGATGATAACAATTTTTAATTTAGTGTAGTTATTTCGCTTACTGTTTCTAAATATAAAAACAGTTTACTCATTAAATCAAATCAGTATACACTTTAAAACAATACGTAAAATGGTATTTAGAGCTATAACCATTCATTGATGACACTTGTGGCTACATTTCTATTTTTGTAATTGTTAAACCCAAAACTAATTATTAAAACATACCATATAGCCTTGACACATTAAAATAATTGACAAAACACATTAAAAAAAAGAATCCAAATCCTCCCCGGTCTCCCTCATCGTCCTAAATACAAGGCAACATCAAATGTTAATTATTAATGTTAGCGTATATCAACATGATGGACGATTTGTAAAGTTGAAAACGTGATGATAACTCATAACAAAATCAAACGATCACGACGCGCGTTACTCAACACGGCGCGTTGGTGTAATGTGTGTAGTATTTATATATGTTATTTTAATGTATGATTGTTTTTTTCTAACTTGAAATATTCAGTGTGACACGAATTGTCGATTTGTGTTCAATGTTAGGATTCCCTCTAATTCCATTATGATACGTGTAACATATGTATATGGCGAGATGTGCGAGGCTACTACACCTATCTGCCTAGCCCGTCCCGGAAATAGAGACTCGATGCTATGTCATTTGCATTTTAATTGGATTTTATGTAGGCAGATATTATGTTAACATTGCTTACGTTGAAACTAACCGTCCACTGTTTTGTAATATCAAGTTTGTTTCGGTTGGCCTTGATTTTAAATTTCGAATCCTATTTTAAATTCGTACTTCAATATAAAAATCACATTCCATTTCTAAAACCCGTATTCTCATTTCACGATATCCGTCCTTCTTTGAATTTCGAATTCTAAAGTTTATGTTTTCAACTACAATTTGTATTATGAAATCATTTGTTAGTGAAATACATATGTATATTTTAACTTCGTATAACTGCATACAAGTCTCGGTACCCTGTTTTTTTGTTTAATCTATGAAAGCCTATGAAAATATTGAATACTTTTTTATTAATAAAAAGAATAAAATCGCGCCGGTAGTCGGCGTAGAGGTAGGCTGAGGAGTGTACACTCGCACATTTCACCAGATATATTTATGTTCCACTATAGAATAGAAGCGGAGCTTATTGGCATACTTTGGGCTCACATTCAGGCTTCGAGCCTCCATTCGAAATTACAAATTAGAAAACTCAAATAGTGCCTGACTCGGGAATTGAACCTATGACCTCTCGATTAGCAGTCGCACTTGCGACCACTCGACCAACGAGGCTGGCATTTTTACTATTATTATTATTTTGGCATTTTTATTAAGAGATAAATATCCTATTTATTCAATAAGAATAAAAGACGTCGTTTAATACAGCTTTTCCAGTCTTTAACAATCTTCGTTACGTACGTGTATAAATACATCTTCATGTGTTTACTATGTTTTAAAATTCTTATTAAATCGATACACGTGTTTCAAAATTGCCATAAAGACATTCGTTTTTGATCTAATGATTCCTAATCGCGTTCTGATAAGAAGTTGCCTGTATTTTGTCTCATTTAGTCATTCTACTTAACATAATATACTTACATGAATCATTTAATGACAACTTTTCGGTTTATTTTATTTAATATCTACTTTAATATGTTTAACTTATCGGTTTATTTTCTTTTATATCTACAAAATCTTTATATCAATAACAAAACATTTAAATTTCCATGTACCCGCTTAAATGACTTGGTATGATAATGGTAATGATATGGTGTAAAACTATTTTTAGCTACCAATTTTATGATAAAATAAATTCGATTTTAATCGTGTTTCATAGTTATTCCGCTTAAATGATTCGGTAAATAGATTTTGTAATGTTTTTATAAACTTCCTGTTTTTACAGCAATTACCCAATCATTATTGCGTGTAATACAAAATGGTAGTCGTTATGTTATCTAGAGAGCGATATATACATGAAAATAGGTTTCTAAAAGTCAAAGCTCTTTCAGTTCTCGAAACGGATGACGTAATGAAGATTTAAGAGTGCCCGTTGAAGTCTTTTCTTGCGACGCTCGCTGATACGTTCACCAAACGAACAATATATCAAATTGCCACTTGTTTTGCTTTAAAACGCTCGATTTCGTTATAAAACGTATTTTTCTCGCACAAGGTCACCTAAAGCCTCATAAGTTTTTTAAATATACCTACATATTATTTTTTTTATTCACAAACTACATATTTGGCACTTTGGCACTCAGTGCTCTCTGCCTACCCCGTGAGGGACCCGGCGTGAAGATATGTATGTATGTATGTATGTAAATTACCCAACCAGCTCAAAGTGCAGAGTAAAGCAATATATACAATATACTAGGCATTTCTTATTATTCATAATATCTAGAGGAACATGTTGCAATTAACTGAGGAATGCTTTAAAAATCTGAGGAATACTTTCAAAATAAATTGCGCACAGACTTTATGAAATAATCTAATAGAGTCACTGCGCAATTCTTTCCTTTTTCGCTTCGTCTTTCTAATGGACGCAATTATTGTGTCTCTTGTGGATGTTGTTTCGTTTAATAACAAAATACTGTGCTTAAGAACGTTCGTTAAAAGCTTCTATTTGTCATTTTGCTTTTCCCGGTCGGTCTTCGTTAGGGCACATTGGCCTCACACATTTCATATGAATCCTCAAATGCGTTCAATGTTCCTATGGAACTACAGCGGAAAGTGAGAACAAATCAATAGATAACATAATATTGATTTCATGTTTCGTTGTTTCGTGGCGTCGATAAAAGGAAAACAATGTCGAGGCCGTTGTAAATAACGGTGACGCAAGACGTGATCTCACAGTTGAGCATTACGCTGACATATCTCGTGTGCTGTGTGAAGATATTGCTTTTTTATTGAGTGAAGCGCAATATTTCACTCCTCAAATTACACATTGCGCTTGGAAGGATTTCGTTGGAATTTCTAATGTTATGAATGATGTTATTAAAATATTCAGAAGATTATTGCGCTTTTATTACTGAGACGGAACGTGTACTAGTCGTTTAGTTATGAATATTAATAATTACGTCAAAAGATAAAATAAAGTAATGTGACCGACCGTGGAAGCCATAATAAGGGCAAGGATTTATGGACAAAGTGCTTCCCTGATATTAGTCAAAGTAACATATATCAGTTTACTTTACATAATATTATATTTTAGTGTATCTACTATCTAATCATGCATATAAGTATTACACATTTTTGTAAGGTTTTCTGACTTAAATGAGTCGTTTAATTTTATTTCAACACGAATTATCTTTCCTAGTAACTTTTTTCTTTAATTTAAAGAATTCTGCTTTGACTTGTGGTAAAAACAGAAGTGTGTGCTGGAAAGAGAATCATTTTTAAACATAACCATAAATCGGATAGTAGTTGCTTATATTTCATACTAGGTGTGCTCGCGGCTTCGCTCGCGTGGAAATCAGTGTGTCACAAAGTTTTTCCCGCATAATGTTAACTTCTTTAATTAGGGATGACTGAGAGTGTTATAAACGTAGGAGTAGACAAATATAATCTTCAAATATAATCAAGCTTAGAACTGCTAAGCTATCGGGAGTTACACGTGTTATTGTGAGTCAACCATAAAAGATAGACATATGCTGCCGTGGGATATTTTTTATATAATTTTAAGGAGAACATTTACGTCATACATGATTTCTGTGTAGCTTTAAACATTAAGGTTGAACACGCGACGGAAGCTTAAAATATGGAGTAACTTTTCCCGTTTTCCCAACATTTCCCTTCACTGCTCTGCTCCTATTGATTGTAGCGTGATGAAACGTATACAATAACCAGTCCAGAAGTATGAAAAATAATTGTACCAAGTTTCGCTAAAATCCGTCGCGTAGTTTTTGTTTCTGTAACGGTTATACACACAGACAGACGTCGATGACACTTGCGTAATACACTGCAGGGTTAGGTACGTAACATACTTAAACATCACAATAAACATACTAACATTACATAATACTGAAATAACGTAATAACTTAATAAGTATTTCTTAATAAACTTAAATATATTTACATTGGTCTAGGACTCCTTAATAATAGAAAAGTCCCTGGTGACGATGGAATTACATTAAAACTCTTGGAGACAGGAGAAACTCCTCTTTTAATAAGCTTGCAGAACCATATTAAATCCGTCATCCGTTATAGGAGAATTTCAAACACGTGGAGGCGGAGTTTGGCAGTAACGGTTGGCCGACGATTCGCCCTCTTTACAGTCCACTAATCGGCTAGTCGGCCAAAGTCATAGTCCGCTCATCTCTGATATTTATAACCCCACCGCTGACCCGGCGAACTTTGTTCTCGCTAACAAGTCACACAAAGAACTGAACACGCACGTTGTTTACATTGTATTCACATGATCCACATGGACTAAATTGGAACAAGTAAAATATATTTTAAATTGAAAGACAGCGCCATCTATTCAATACTTTCTCAACCTACAAAGAATGTTGAAGTGAACTGTGTAAACTTTAACACACACATATCGACCCTTCTGTCGTTCCACTGTTGGAACATGGGTCTCCTCTCAGAATGAGAGGCTTAAGGCCATAGTCTACCACACTGGTCAAGTGCGGGTTGGCAGACTTCACACCCTTTAGGAGAACAATTTTTTTTGTTATAATAATGACGTTTACTAATCGAGATAAATAGTAAAAAATTATCTTATCTTTTAAATTGGTTCTCATAGTTAATACATATCGACAAAATTTCAATGAAATTAGCTCAGTGGATTTGAAGATTAGCGATTATTATTCTCATTTTTAAAGATGACTGTAATATCTAAATCTACCAAGATTTAGATATTACAGTCGTTGTTGTTGTGTTTTTCTGGTGTTGTATTAAAATGTTGTTATTAAAAAATACTTTAAGTGGTTTTTACCGTTTTAATTAACCGTTAAATAAACACAAGGCGAAGTTTACCTAGTGGCATATTAATCTAGCATTCTAATCTTAATAGAAAAAATAATTTTGAGATAAAAAGAAAACTACTTATATTAATACTATTTATGTCTTAATTTTTAGAGCCCCGATTTTTTTTTCTAAACTCGTGTATACTTGACCATATACTATGAAAGTCAAAATATCACGCAACGTAACGTTTGCAACAGAGACCCACGAAAATACATAACCTTAACAGGGCTTTAAAAACCCAACTCGCTGCGGATAATTATCTTGGACATTAATAAAAACACCAAAACATCTAGTAAAATATGACAGTTGACAACTCTTCAACAGTTTCACCCTTGATTCCGTGTTGGGACGTATAAATGTAAAACATAGTAGTGTAATACACTACCTCGGCATACAACTTCGGCGAAATACAGTTTTACCAGTATAATTTTCCACTCCTTGATCAAGTCTAGCTTACGTAAACTACTAAAACAACATAACTTATATTTGGTAATGTTGTCCTCGACAATGTTTGTGTATCGTTGCACAGAGCCGTACATGTCATGTCAACTATGTAAATAAATTACAGCAAGACTTCACGCGTATCCAAGTACATACATTCATTGAAATTTAAGTACGATCAGACAATAAACAAGTCGTCATTGGCATCAGCATTATCATTAGTCTGACTCAAAGCACTGCAGCACATAGTACTAACCTAATGAGCTATATCGCGCCTTGTTCTCCGATTGCCATATTAGCATACAATAGCCCTCAATAACTTAGGTAACTTCACGCCTGTAATCCCCGAAGAGGTAAGCAGAGGAATGTAAAACACTCGCACGTTTCACCAGTTACGTTTTCGGCCTACTATGGAATAGGTGGTGAGCCTATTACTATACAACGGGCACATATCCAGACTCCGAACCACTACTAGAAAATCTCAATTAGTAAAATTTAGTATTGACTGATCCGGGAATCGAACCCGGGACCTGACGATGGGCAGTCGCACTTGCAAGGAATACGACTAATCCTCAATAAGTTCATTGAATAATTTATTATAAAGGAACTTCCGTCTATAGAGCTAACTGTATGGCTGAAATATTGTAGGTAGGTATTAAGAAAAATGTACTACCTTATTTGTATAAATGGTTTATACCAGGGCTTCTTAAACTATGGGTCGCTACCCCAAATGGGGTCGCGTAGCAAAATTCTGGGG
>DWEJ01001278.1:0-13436 GCA_018245835.1 Mysoria sejanus stolli | reverse complement strand
AAGCATTCCTATGGAGTTTCTTCCGCCGCTTCTTCTCCATAGCGAAGCATTTTCCGAAGCGGTGGTAGTTGCTTCTTGACGTACAAAAAGTGTTCTTAGGAACCAATTTTGAATAAATGGAATTTGAGTTTGAATTTTAATTTGAATTTAAACTTGAAGTATCTACCAGCGTGTTCTTATTAAAATAAGGAACATAAAAATGGCGGGTAGATTATTTGGTATATGATGTAGCTGTTATTAATATAATTTATGAACTGATCCACGCCGCGCTAAACTTATTAGGTCACTGAGTATCGCACGGGGCGCAAATTATTTCTAATGCAATAATAGACGAGGTGGGGGGGCCAATTTAGTCATTAAACACAGTTTCACAGTTGATAAAGCTTTTTGCACGAACTTAACGTACGGGTGGTGTAAAAGTAATGTAATTTTACTTTCCTACGAGCAACGATAACGTTATTCATTTGGAACGTAAACGAATTGACAATTGTTGGTAATAGACACCTCTCGAATATAACCTTTTAAAGGGCCTTCTGATACCAGAAAAGGACGTTCGGCATTGAAGATTAATGTTGAAACTTAGCAACGATTCTATTATAGTTCTAAAGTAAGTTTAGAGTATGGATAGTGTAGCCCCCCGGTCAACTAGTAACAACACCGGCTCGCTCGCACACGCAACACAGCAACGCTTATGTCCACTCTCGCTGTCTTGGCTCTCGTGACACTGACAATGTTCCGTGCGGCGCCTACCCGAGATACTGTATATCTATTTACGAATAGATACTACCCACATACACAACAGATAGATAATAGGGCTTCATAATATTAAACAATCTTCCATACTTTGATTATACATATAAGGAAAAGAATGGCAGGTCTGCAGAATACACAAATTAGGTACTCGGTTCTCTCTGCCTACCCCTATTAGATGACGTGACAATATAATAATAATATAAACACTTCAAAATATTTATTTAAGCATAGTCGTATAATGTAAGTGATAGGTTACACATTGGCAAACAATACCTATTGCTAGCCTGAACGGATACAGCAAATAAGCAACTACAATAACAGTTAGCTAGAACTAATTCCATTAGCAACTTCCCGTATGGAGTGACCGATCCCAAATGTCATTACAACGCACGGGGGCCAAGTTTCTAAAATCAATTTGTTATGCCTTGCGATCTGCACGTACACTTGGATACGTTAAATATACATAAAGCGTTGTCAATGTATGTGTAACCAACATTTTACACACACATATTTACATATATCAGATGATTGTTTACAGTAAGCTGAATTAGTTATTTATAAACCATCATTGACAATGACGTAATCTGATGAGATGACTTGTCATTATTGATCACATATTACGTCATCAGATAACATATGATCATCAACCCTTTTATAATTATTAAAAGGGGGTCTCCTCAGAGTATGAGAAGGGTAACCAACTGCGGGATGACAGACTTAGCACGAATCATCTAATTACATTTACATACATGTACCATACCATTCTTTCACTGCAAATTTTAACTAATAGAATTTTAAATTTGAATCTAATCATGACACAAAGACGTAAATGAACGTAACTTCGTAACTTCACGGCTGTAATCCCTGAAGAGGTTAGAGGAATGCAGAACATTCCCTCGTTTCACCAGTTTAGACAAACATAAATAAATTGTTAGAAAACTAAAAGCATATACGTACATATATAAAATAATTACTATTCAAGTTGAGCAATCTAGAGTTAAGTTGTAAGTCCAATTTATACAATAGGATCCTGCATCGATCAAGCAGCCAAAATAAAGCAGTACTATAATAAAATAATATACTTTAAACTTTTGCAAACTTAGAATGTGTAATTAATAATAACTTCACCTGAAATTTTGTCACTTTAAGCAGACTCATCATAATAAAATACCTACGTTGAGTATACAGTTATATTCTAAGTAAAGTTTTATTCTAAGTAAAAAGGTATATTCTAAGTTTATAATAAAATAGATAATTTACTACTAAAAGTTCGTAAACATCTTAAAAACTTACTGTCGCACATGGGTAAAATAAAAATTTAAATGGGTATTTTACACAAAAGTAATAATGAATTTTAATCGTTAAATATGCTGTAGATTTTGTAAAAATAAAAGTTAACATATTTAGCCAATATTAACAAACAATAGCACAAAGCAAACCAACCAAATACAAGTGAAATATTTGGTCTTGTAGGAATTGTCAAGATGTATCAATGTAGAAAGCACAGAGTTGTGTCTTTGTTAAAACGAGAGTTCAATATGGTTCGTGCGTATAAAACATAAATTGTTGTAATATTCCATAAAATCTGTAATAACCAAATTTTATTGAGGAAAGAATCTGTTTCATAATTATAACGTTTATATACGATGGCTTTATGGGCACTAATGTCGATCGGACGATAATTTTACGAGCAGGGACGGAATGAGGTCGCTCTGACCGACGGCGTCGCCTGCCATGGCCGGACAAGTGTCCCTGTACAAATTAAACTTATATTCCAACCAAGCAAAAACGTGGCTCAGACCCGTCTATATATTATTAGTTCTTTAACATTGAAACTTATATATTTTCCAGTGTATATCGCAAATGGAGCTGAAAAAAGTTGTATTTTTTTATAGTTGAAAGGATAAATAAAAGTTAATTCTAACCCTTTTGTAAATAGCAAGATACACACATAAATATATACATATCTTCGCGCCAGATGCCTCACGGCTGAGACAGAAGGCACCGTGTGCCACATATCTCATCTATCTATAAGATGCGAGTAGATGAGTCTCGGCCTCCCTCAGCACCTGGTTCCATTAACACTCGCAAGACATACTAAGATAGGAAATAATATGTTTTATACTGATCCAAAGTTTCATATGCCGCTAATATTGTATTACATACATATTACAACATAAAAATAGTGTAATTCCAAGTCATACTTTTTGTCTAAACTAAACAAAATATATATACATATAGGTACGAAATGTATCGCGCCTCGCAGACGATTCTTAAGAAGATTCATAACACAGCAAAAGAGACAGAATTTTTTGCATCAAAATCAAAATGCGAACAGTCTGCCAGTGCAGAGGTCATGAAATAATATATATGTACGAGTACATAGAGCCCCGTGTGATAACACTTACCCATACAGTTTATTCTCGTCCGCGTAAATATTAAGCACATTAAGCATAAAATGTGCAATGCATTCGAATTTAAAGAGATTTTATTATTCATAAAAACGTTAAAATGTACTGATATTAATTAATATTGACATTATCGTAAAAAGCTTATCGAAAATTTTATAATCGAATATTGGCTGGTAGATAGTGCGGGTATGAGAGCGGTTGGATGAAGGGGAGTACGCGAAAGTACATGGAATATTCATATGACATGCTGCTATTTATATGATGGTTTAAAATATTGAGCTATGAGATGACTTTTGAAAATTTCGTTTTCGAAAAATGACGTAATACAATATCACTTACGTATATCCTCACACAAGTATGTAGAGGCATGTGACACTCCCACGCTCTGCCTCTTATGTTATATCTCATGAAATTGAGTGAGCCTTTTGTCATACACCACAAATCCAGACTCCGAGTTAGGTACTAAAAACCCCAATATCATTCCACCCAGCGATCAAACTAACGAGGTAGTCGTTCTCAGAAATTAATTCGAAAAACTAACCACCCATACCTAATAACAGAACGTCAAAACGCTTCAAGATATGCAAATATTGCTTGTCATAGTACTGCAGTCCTAACTTGTATCTGCTGACAGCTAATGCCATGTAACGAAACTATCATTAGCGAAGTACAAACCCATCACCGAGGTCATTTGCGTCAAATAACTTGGACTAATGGCGCGCGGACGGATGCCTTGCTCGATTGGCAGCCCCGGTTACTAGTCAATCCGTAATCACCGTTTCATTGGGTCACGTTAGTATCATATAACTACAGCCCAAGCCTACTCGTGGTGCATTCTGCTATAAAACGGACTAGGCTCTGCGGACTGGCCGACCGCCTATTTAGGCACGACTAAATACCCTAGCGCTGACGGGCAAAAGCGTAAATGATGCAAAAATCTCTGTCAGTGATCTCAAACTTGCATTCAAACGTAGGAAGCACTTCTTTCAACCATGAACTAAGACAGACTGAAATGACAATATGGCCACATGTTTAATTTGCAGCTTACAAATTGAAAATTTAATCGGTCTCTTTCGTGTATATTAAACAGGTTGATTTGGGAGTCCTCTTTTAATAGGCACTCGTACTCTGCCGCAATCCCGGTTGTTTCAGCCGTTTAAAATAAACCCGTCTTTCTGCAAGTATTTCCCAGGAGAAATAACTGGAATTTTTCCACTCCATTCTCTGTTATACCGAACAGTTACATCACTTGATGAAATCTGACGATCACACCCGACAAGCCCAACTGAATCTGACTGACTTAGTGTTTTTTTGCGAACGGTTACTTAAATGAACGATTAAACTTATTCTAATATTTAGAAATATGTTATCCATAAAAGTTTTCGACGAACACATAAAACAATCACATTATTATCGGCGCATACCAATAAATTACCCCAACGATGTGTACATATGTCTTCTATGGCGCTTATAATGAATATACTGTACAGAATCAGTTATGGCAACATTTACACACTAAAAGTGTAACGATATGGTAATATGTGTAATTTATCAATGGTTCGGTCCCTTTTAACAGGAATCACGTTTTATTGGATCTAAATTATGTGTGTTTAAAATACGTAACTTCACGTCTGTAATCCCCGAAGAGGTAGGCACATTTCACCGATTACGTTTACGTCTCACTTTGGACTAGGTGGTGAGCCTCTTGCCATGCATCGGGCACATATCCAGTCTCCGAACCAATACTAGAAACACTGAATTATAACATTCTGTAGTGTCCGACCCGGGACTCGAACTCGGGACTTTCCAATCGGCAATGGCAATTGCAACCAATACGACCAACTTTTAAAATACTTCTAATCAAAAAATCACTGATGTAAAACCTGCAGAAGAAGGCAGAGGAGAAGAGAAGAGGACCAGTGCCATGTTTACCAGTAACGTTTACGTCCCGCGGTCAAATAGCCTATTGCCATACACCAAAATATTTAAAACTTTAAAAAAGCGATGTTCGTAAAAAACCCAGTTTTCATTATTTCTGATTATTGCATCGCGATTAACTCACTTTGTCATGAATAGCTGTAAACTAGTATCGTTGCTGCGACACTTGATGCCCCAATCAACCCAACGCCGTTATGATAATATGCCATAGATGGATCATATTGTCATTCCAATCTAGGCGATCGGATATTACGAGTCTCGCTTTCAGCTAATATATGCACGCAAACAGCTGCATCCGAATTGTCGACGCATGCAAATTGACTTAATGCCTTCAGTTGTCAGATATAGCGATTGATGTTCATGGATTAATCAGTTCTTCCGTACTAATCTCTGTTGACTGACGCTAATTATAAATTGTGTAGTCATTTAAATTTATAGCTTTGATTATCTATTTATCTAGAACATTGATTTACAAATAATTATTAAAATACAAGACTATCAGTGCTGCCGATCCATAATCATGTGTAGATTAAGAAAGGTCACTGGGACGTCAGCAACTGCCAACGTCAATATGACAGTGGTCAGTCAGTAACTCAGAGTCGGCGATATTCTCATATTAAAAGTCGTAAGCGGTTCTTTATCGCTCGCATTACATTGCTTCGCCTTACATTGTAACTTATACAATAAATAATTTCACTTTTACCATAAAACCTAAAAGCATAATATTATCAACGTAGACAAGTGCTTTTCACTTGGCCTCGGTTCTATTATTTTTGAAATAAATAATAAATCTTGTCTCTATGAAAAATTCTATTTCTAACAATTTCTTAACTCAACCTGTAAAATTTTTAGTGTGCTATTTTCCAAATGCCATCTAAAATTCCCATAGTTTAATGTTTAACTGTTCACCCTTCCCAAAGTTCTTGCATAACAATACTTTGTGTATGCAAAAGTCTGTTAAGCTGAAAGTCCTGTTAAAATTCACTATGCATTTTTACAGGTAGCAGCTTTAAATTTGGTTTAATTTCTGTTCTTTTCTAGATATGTAAAAATGTAACATTTATGAACCTAATTGCAATACTTATACGGAGATACTAACATTAGAATATTTCAGTTGCAGAAATCGTATCTCGACGTTACTACATCAGCTAAGTAGGTACTTATAGTAGGTATTTCATCAGTAATTTAATAAAGTAAGAAAATCCGATTTAACAATAATAAAATCGTTAAACAACAAAATACAAATTGTCAATTGTTAACAGTATTGTTGAAGTGCCTAAGAAATTTAAAAGTGTCTTTAAAGCTTCCAACTCAGTCTATAAAGCTTTGGAGATGGGAGAGAAATTATAAATTAATTAACAAGGAGAGGAACGGTTCCCAACAATTACTTTAAGATTGCGAGACTACTATTCCAGGCTTTTTGCCAATAGCTAAAAGTACGTCAAGGTTGCCAGATGGCGGAGCCTGACGCTCGACACCAAAAATCATTAGTATTCAAGTTGTCATGCTTCAGTATCAAAAAGTATGTTCTAACAATTTTTTTCTCTATATGAAAAAAAGTTTAGACGCGAATTTCAAAAATCAAAGTCGTGTGCGAATCGTGTGTAACAAAGTTTCAGTATATTGGCAAAATTCCTGATAACTTTTTTTGTCATCGGTATATATTGATGATTACGCACAATATTTCAACGCCCATATCGACGTTAAAAATAATTAGTTTTCGTTTAGAAATAAAACGTAAAAGGGGCATATACCAGTTATAAATATTGAAGATATTATATTAGTTAAATGAACAGTATAAATTACAATCATTTATTGATTTATTGTTATATCAACGGTAGAATAATAAATTGACCACATAATAATACGTAATATAATTATATTGAAACTGTGAAAGTTTATCTAAGCCAGCTAAAGTGATTACAACTCATAATTATTGGTATCTCTTATATAATAATATCGAAAAAGTTCCTAAAATTAGTTTCACATTGTTTATTTAACAAATAAGGTTATAGATTAAAGGAATTGATACAGTATGTCAATCTTGAACTGAGTTATAAAGTTTGTAGTCCTACATAAAGTCTCACCACCCCTACCTTCTATTCTTCAAACAGGAATCTTAAAATGCAATAGTACTTACGAGAAGGCAGTAATCTGTCACGTTAGCTAAGTGCGGGTTTGAAACACAGTTGAAAATGTTTAATTTTAGTTTGGTTTCAGTTAGTAATAGTCACGACCGCGTTGCCGCTCAAGAGACAAAACGTTTCTGGAACACAAGGCGGCGGCAAATTGCAATTAATTAACTCGGCAACGCTGAGTGTATCGCGGCACAGATAGCGGCTGATATACTGCGCTTTAGATTAACAGCAGATGTACTATACATGTGTATGTGTTGTAGTGAGCAAGTTATACGTAGTCATATTTATTATGAATGGGGGAGATTTTCGTAAAATCTAATCAAAAACTCTACAATCGGGAAGTGGGAAGGGCCTCGTCTGTAGTACAGCAGCGTGAACGACCACAGGTTTGCTTGGGCTCCGAAAATGAAACTTGAAACTCCTTACACTTCGAATAATATACCATTCTCTAATATCATTGCGATACTAATAGGCTTGCATTCCGCATACTTAAAACCATCGTATGCCGCTCCTACCAAGAGCATTAAATCGTTAAAACCAGTTAAATAGCATTGGACAGATAACCGACTTCGTTAATAACTCCTTAATAATAACTATTAATAGCTACGATAATATATACAGATATTACGTTTAAAAACTGAATACGTTGAGTACTAAAAATTTAAATACATACTACTCTGAAGTAGTTAGAAAAGAGTCCTAAAGTTCAGATCCTTATTTAGTAGTTTAATCTCAAGTTATCATTGAAAACTTTGTTACTTCGATACCAGAAAAAGATCCAGCCGTATACCTGAATGGCACGGAGACTAATATTGCCGGTATCTTATTTACATGGTATATATGTTACTACATACTAAAGGAACACGGCTTCCCCTTGGTTGATTCCACTCGTCAATTTGTGGGTATATTTATCTTGAGCTCCACTTGTATTGAGTTAGTACAACTCACATATCCTTCGCTACGACATCTCGCGCACTAAAAGCCCTTACTTACGATGGCCTTGGCCCATTTATATATTCTGATAAAAACGTCGGAAGCCAAGTGAGTTTGTAACGATGGTATGAATAAAACCTGTTAAAAAAATTGAGGGATGTTGTATATTTCAAAGATTAGATTGTTATTTTATATTTAAAACATTAGCAACCGTTTCAATTTATCAGCCCCGTTAGTTGAGGGGTCGAAAGCGGTATCCTGAATTCGAATCGCCAGTGGGGCAAGTTGATATTTCTAAATTACCATTCTCAGTTACCTCGGAGTTTGAGTTTGTGTCCGGCAATAGACTACGAACTACATATTTTTAACTAACTGCGAACGAATTTAAATTTTCAATATAACAATTTACAACCGTCTGTGTTTACGTTGTAATGCAAAATGTATTTTGAGGTTACAAGGTGGTGGTACATTTAATCGTATGCAGAAGCCGTCGCGCGGACATGACCACCCCTGACATCTAACACGTTTGATTACACTCATATTTCACGCGTCCGTTTTTATGTTTTTTTGCGCGACCAAGTTGTGACAGCGTTTCCATTTTAGTAAATTGTGACGCTTCGCTTTTTCAGTCACATCTGGTCCTGTGAGCCTGGTGTCCCACTGCGAGCGTGAAAACTAATTCTAATCTATTGCATATAAGTATAACCTAGCATTGCTCATAAGTTTTAATTCTGTCTATCGGAAACACTACATAAACCTGCGAAATATCGATTAAACAAAGTATTTAGCTCGATACAGGTGCTGAAGGAGATCAAGACTGAGCCATTTAGACCGAATTAGCCAGATGCTGGCTGATGAGTCACAAGTGTCATAATTGCTGTCGATGAAGTTAGTGGTGGTAGTAGGAACTTGGTGACAATACAATAATCAGAATGATAACTATAACTCTGCATTAATCGTTCTTATTACCGCTTTGTTTACATTGAATGCCTATTACGTCATTTTATTATCAGATTGATTAATTATTTCGCCTGTGTATTGTTTCATTTTGTTATAAGAGTTATCCCGGTGGAATACCATGTACGACTTGTCGACATTTCCGATCTTTGTCGGCACTAAACGACGCTGCCTAAGACTAGCGTGCTTCAGCATATAATCAGTATGCAAAATCACGTCGATCCTTTGTTATCGTGGGTTGCGACTCATTGTACAGGATTTGGTGAAACCTTTTGAATCGGTCAATCTAAATTTAAAAAAAAGAATTATTCGTTCTACCACCAAATGTTCTAGTATCGCCAAATAATAATCATACTAGTTGAATGATTATCCGACTGGTGTTCATGGTTCAACTGCTGAACACGGGTCTGACTTCAGAATGAGACAAGTTAAGGTCTGCCACGCTAGCCCAGCGCGGGTTGTAACACAAGCCATTGTTTGTAGTACTGAAACAACACAAGTAGTTTTGTCAGCTGCCACATCGCTAATAGTTACTCGCCGGTACAGTCCACGACACGTGTATGAAGCGCGACGTTCATCCCATCTCGGCGCTGCGTGTGCAGTATATATTTTTGGCAAATGGATGCATAACGCCTAATTGGGTGTTTTTCGTCCATTTTGCCGTTAGAAATAAACGTTGACAACAAATGTAAAACAGAATTTATATGGAAGAATACGAGAACAAAATGTGTGTGTGCATGTTATATAGATAAAATTTATTATCGATTAAAATATAACAAAATCATGATCATGAAATAATCATAATGAAAAATGATCAGTTTACAAGCACAAGTACAAGTCGGCTACGTCTGTAATAATAGAAATGTATAAAGTTTGATGCTTTCTGCCTATCCAGTGAGGGGCTGACATGGCGATATAATAATGATATAATATCAACAATAACTTCCAGTTAACTTGTCTAATTATAATATTAAACTGTATCTTATTACGTATTTACCGTAGCTCATTAGGAGCGTTCCGTTCTCACTAATAACCGACATCAACTAAGTGCTTAAATTAATCGGATTACGCTAAGATGCAGCTTATAAACGATACTCCATAATATTAATCTGTATACTACCAAACGCATAAAACGTTCAATATACAATATATCAAATATAGTCATCAACTACGCTCAAATTACTAAAAAGCCAATTAAACCAAATTAAAACCCGTTCACTATTTAGCCTTCGGCGTTAATTATTGAAATATAACAGGATACGTTTTATTTTCAACAGGGAAGCTCAACTAATCGCACGGTGTCAATATTACATACATTATCATATCTAGACCCTTATTGCGCAAGCCGGTACCGAGTGTCACATACTTATTCTTACCGATGTAACATGCTTATTCCACATTAATTACTATCTTCATCCACGCCAGTTACGGACACTTCTCACACGCCGACAGAGTCTGTGCTGTACTGTATCTTAAAGCGGGTAGTTCTTGGTTCGCCACGGCACTGATTCTTAATTTACGAAAATATTTCTAAGCTTTGGAAACATATTTATCTTGACCAACTGGATAGTTAGTACTAATTATTGACTAGTTTTCAAATATGGTTCTACTCGTGGTTCTTATACTACCTGCGCGCTGTAACACAATGTATTCAAGTACATACCGGAGTTCTCTCAGCTAAGGTCGAGCTCTCGTACCTAGTTGTTTAAACTCGTCGTGAAAACAATATATCAGAGTAAGGTATGCAACAATAGATGACATTAACGCCTACCCATCAATCATTTAACATGTGTACAACTTAAAAATGATAAAAACATGCAAATCATTAAACGTGCAACACTAATACGACTCGGATTTTAATGTCTGCATGTCGAATTTATCACAAGAGTTAAATGAAATTAAGTTATGATATATTTAGAATCTGAACTTTAATCTATAGAACGTTAACATTAACAAATAAACAAATACTATTTAAAATAGTAAAACGTTTAAATCGGTACTGATATCGAATATAATATCTACGAACAAATCTATTGTTAAATGAGAATCCTGAGGAGAATTCTCTGCGCGAATATTCTACGACATTCTATTTCCTGTAGGTACAGCGTTCGGAACAGTGGCGAAAAAAGTCTATTCAGCATACGGAACAGAATCTAGGCGATAAAAGGACACGCGGAAATGAAAGATATCTTGTAAGAACCTACCAGCGGAGGAAACTGACTCAAATAAGATTTGTGTAGAGAAAGTTCACTTGAGCTAACATGCGGCGCTTTTGTGTAATATTCCGCGAATATTTCATCCAAATATTTTTCTAGAAAGTTTACAATTCAAGCTCAAAATAATATTTAACATTGTACATACAGTCGTATCACTAAATCTTGACTGATAATTAGAGTAAAAGGATATTTAATTGCACACCTTAAAGAGGCTATGAAATTACAAAAATAATGTGCAAGTTAATTTTTTCCTGAATATTAATACATGCATACATACATGTCTTCACGCCAGGTCCCTCACAGGGTCCCGCACAGGGTTCCTCACAGGGCCCCTCACAAGGTCCCTCACAGGGCCCCTCACAGGGTTCCTCACAGGGCCCCTCACAAGGTCCCACACAGGGCCCCTCACAGGGTAAGCAGAAAGCATCAGATTTATTATTTGAATAGTAATAAAGCCTTAATTAGTAAAACACAAAAAGATGTGTGAAATATATTTATATATAATTACGCTAAAATCTGTATATTTATACGTACATTGCTAAAAATTATTATATATGTATTACTCACATATGCGTAAAGTGGACTTAAGTGGACATAAGTGAACACAATGTTTGTATTGAATATAACTGCTTTGCACCAAAAACGTCTAGCTACAACATGTGGTAGCTTGTTAAGCTCTCCAGTAGTTCTATAAAGTATGAATATATTTACAATTCAAACTAAATTAGCCAGGAAAAAGGCAAGAAAATGATATAAATGAAACATGACTTTTAAAAATGTAACAAAAATTTTATGTCTGAAATTCTTTTTTATCTTCCTAGTAAAGAAAAACGTATTAAATTATTCACATTTTCAATAAGGCAATCTTGGCATTTAAATAACGTAAATAAGTAACATAGTTCTTATCATTACGAATGCACTATTGCCCTTTAATATCGACTTCGAATGCAATATTAACGAATACCAGCGCAAGGTTTTACAGAGACTTGTCAATATCACTACAAATTTTATTATTTTATATATGTTATGCAACAGTTTTCTATCCGTAGTAATGTCTAACAACGACTAAGGGAATAACAACGATTATCGTTTCTATATCTTCACGCCAACTCCCTCAGGGCGTGGGCAGATAGCACCAAGTGGCTAATATCTCTTTCTTGCCAGACTTGGCGTGTTTATTCTAATAAAAAGGTAAGATTAAAACCTTGAATCGACTTAATTTTTGGAAGTGTATTTAGTTGAATGGGCCACCGCTATTTTGCAGACACCGTAAGCCATTAAGTAAATTGTTAAACCGAACCCACTTCCGTTGTATAATCAGCTGCCGTCCAGCTTCGGAGGCAGTGCTAGACTAGACATGTCTAGCTTACAAATATAATTTGTTGATATCAAGCCATTAAACTTAAACGTTCCGAAATTTTTTTTACAGGATGTTGTGAGAAATGAATATTCAAAAGTTTTAATGATTGTCGTAATTATACGCATGGACTACTAAGTACCTATGTATATTTGGAAATTATGTTACGTGTGCACAAGGATACATACCCAAGGGACTTTACGTTTTAGCCACCCTTTCCAGTGAAACAGGATTTACATACATTCTGGTGCATTAAATATATCAAGTTTTCAAGTTTAATACGAGCTAATGTTGTAACGCTTAAAACGAATATTATGCCTAAACCTAAACACCTTATTGCTAATTTATATAAGATCTATTATTATTCTTAAGACGTTTGATGTGCACAATATAAGAGATATAAAAAGAAATGCTAAAATAATATTATTATATTTCATTATTGAGGTGCATGAAAGTAGCCTCTACGTGGGACGACTGTGTCTGATCAAGTACGAACATATACTGTCCGGCGCACCCTGGACATTGCGGCTAATCCTTTCACCACTATGGCTGAACACACACGATCAGCTGTCGACTCGACGAAGAAGAAGAAGATTTCATTATTTATTACTGATAATTATAGATTACCTTATTTGTAAGATTGCAATTGCGAATACTGAACGAGAGGTCGTCGGTTCAATCACCGAGTCGATTACTAAAGAGTTTTTGTGAAAATACGGGCGTGCTGTAATGT
>DWEJ01001277.1:0-13436 GCA_018245835.1 Mysoria sejanus stolli | reverse complement strand
GTTTTCAAAAGTGTACCGCGCAACATTTGATTTGATGGAATGTGTGTATCTATCTAATGAAAAGGTTCCGATATAGGTACGGGATAATGTACGGGCCCTAATATTGCCTTTTTGCGAAGGATAAGTAAGTACCTACATCATCAATCATTCCAGTTGGCTACTTGATCACTTAGCTTCCTACTCTGTTTTAGTCGGTTCTATTTTATTTTACAAATCATTGTACATTTAATTTCATATAAGTTGCAGTGTCATCCCGTTAGCTGCGTAAATTAATCGTTGCCACAGAAATATAACTACAAGTAATAATAGAGAGGAACAAGTAAATGGTGATAATCCACGCGAACCCAATTGCGATTATGTATAGGCGTTAATCCTATGCGTAGAATGATTGTTACATTTCATTTATTAAACCTTGAGTCCTGCGCAATAAACAGAGGAACAGACTGACCCGTTATGTCGCGCGCCCAAGCAGTCGTTACGTCGTCGCCCAAGCAGTCATTACGTCCACTAGAATCCGATGAAAATAAATATAACAATAATATACATGCCATGTCGCATGTTAAATTTACCAACCCGCACTTGGCCAACATGGCAGGCTATAGCCTCATCCGTTCTCATACTGAGGGGAGACTACTTCCTAACAGAAGAACGATAACAGAGTTGAAGATGTACATGCCTTAAACTTGACTCTGTGTGTTCTCACATGCCAACAGTAAATAATATTTAGCAATAGTTTGGAATGTAATGAATACAATTAAAAATTGCTCTTCAAATAGTTGTTTGTTTCAGTATCATATTTTTTAATTTTAATGACTAAGTAATGATTTCAATAATGCTCACTTACGAACAAGTTCAATAATCTAGACATACCTGTTTAAGTCATTACCTACGTATTGAAATTGTTTTAAATACATGCAGTAACGAACCATTTGTATCACTCGTCTCTTGCAGTTGAAAAGGTGGCATCATGGTGAGTATTGATTTTGCCTGTTTAGTTATTTTCAGGTTCTTATTAAGAACCAGGTCACCTGATATGAGTGGCCAAATTGTCTTTTGGTTATTAAATATTAGCATATATTATGTCTGTGATGCTTTTTTTCTATAAAACACAGATTTATTTGTATATAAAAGTCTTAAAACGAGATGTCAAAATACAATTGATTTTTTAATACCAAGGCTATTGTTAATTATTTATTTTTCTAGAATGGAAGACGTGCATTTTTTGCATGCATGTTATGCGGGATATTGACGGCGAATAAATTGCATGCGTTAAATGAAGAAAATGGCAACCAAATTATTGCTGAAGTCACCGAAAACGGGTCATTGAAAAAAATTGAAATTAGAAATTCTTCCAATTCAACTGCTGCACTGCTTGAATCTTCTAGAGTCATTCAACAAGGAAATAACCTATACATCAAACCAAAATTTATCATTGGTTCCCCATTTACTTCTTACAAACAAGGGAGCAATGCAGCCGGCTGTTGTGAAAATATTGCCGTCACGTCGAGGACGCCTGGCGAAGAGACCAACGTAGTAATTGAAAACCCTCCTGCGCCACAACTCCCTCCAGTTATCATACCATCTGCAATTTCACCGCCGATAGTAGACAATGGTATTTCCATCCCTCCTCTGAGGTTTCCTATCCAGCCACAAATTCCAATTACTTTCCCCAGTCCTTGTCTTCCTATCAATTATATCATACCGGACGACGAAATAAATAAACCGATGCGATGTCCACCTTATGTACCAAATGTACAAGTACCGAAATTCCCAACCCTTACAGATAGACCTGTGGTAATCCCTAAGCCACCAGTGTTACCGCCTATCAATTTACCTAAATTCCCCATTCAAGTAATAGTCCAAAAGCCATTGTTTCCAAGACTACCTAGTCTTATAACTATTCCGGACCAATCAATTATTTTTCCATCAGCGTGTCCCCCAACCGTAAAATGTATTCCGATGGAGAGAAAGCCGCCTGCGCGTTTTAACATTCTGACAACAATATTTGAAAAATTCAAGAAGTTGTTATCTAGCGTAAGTAAAATAGATATATCTCAGTTTTTTGTTTCTGAAGAGGTTGTAGTATCTGATACTCCACCCGCATTTCCAACCCTGTGCGCGCAAGGCATAATAGCGGAACGTATTATGCCAAATATAATTAAAGACGATCAAGGAAAACTAATCATGAGTCGGGCCTTCCCTTCCCAGTTAATACTTTCAGATTATAAACGGAAATGATTTTTCGTTACCAATTATCGGGAAATTATGGAATTGAACCGCAAGCTATAGGATGTACAATAAAACATATAAAGATACAAAAATACTTTTAATTACGTACAAATAAAACTATGTATTATGAGGCAATAAAATCACATCCATGACCAACAAACCACCCTTGTTACTAATTACTGTCGCCAATGCAATATTTATTTAAGCAAGTAGGAACACAATAAATCTTATGCACATATTGCTCTCCATAACAAAACATTCTAATTATATTGATTGACATTAATACATCATAACAATCCTTAATTCCGAGAATCTTCTTAAAATTTTTATTTGTTTAACATAAGTTATAACAAAAACAATACGTTTTAAATAAAATGTTGCCATGAGCTGATTATATTACCTCATGAAGTTCTTGGCGTTAAAGACAGCAGGATAGGTTGATCAGGCCTGTTGATTAACAAAGTACGAATACCAAGGTTGCCGCCTAACCATTTGATTTCGAACTCGCGTACCAACTGAAACAAATACAAACTCAGCCACACTGAATCGCTCAATAAAGTCTATAATGTTCTTCTATATCACCTATAGTACTGCAACATTTCACTCGCTTACCCGAGTTAATGTTATGCACATATTTTGTTCGGCCAATCTTCTCGCTATACATGAGCGCGGACCGAAACCAAAAGGCAAGCTTAGAAAAGGATGAATGTTCTCATAGTCTGGCGATCCACGTATCCAACGCTCCGGCTTGAAACGCATTGGCTCCTTGACGTACTGAGGAATACGGCAGGCTATCATGTTCTGTGTCACGATTACTGTCTAAAATTAATAAATATTCAATTACAACGTTCCAAATATTACAAGTATACAATATTATTACAAGTATACAACAGTGATAAATAAACTTACTCCTTTTGGAATCAAAAATCCCTTTAATGTAATCTCCTTTTGTACAACCCGTCCAATACCCACAGACACTGGGTTAAGCCGCAGGCTTTCTTTAACACTGCTTCTGACATAAACAGCTCTAGATATTATATCAGATGTGATGTCAGTATTCTTGGAGGGTAATAAAGTTTTAACCTCCTCAAAAAACTTTTTCTGGCATTCTGCATTTCGCGCTAAATGGTACAAAGCAAAACTTGTTGCATAAGCTGTCTAAAAGAATAAAAAAGCATACTTAGTAATATATATTGCAAACGAAAATATTACCTGGAAGAATAAAATATATAAAACAAATTAAAAGACTTCTTAAAATACACACAGTATCAATAGCAGCCATCAGAATATCAACCATCATTCCTCTTATATCTTTAATATCAATATTAGGTTGTTGCAGGAAAGAACTTAAGAGTGACTTATCGTAATCACTTTGACCAGTTTTGAAAAATTCACATTTTCGTAATAAGATTTCCGTAGACACCCTGCAACACACACAAATGATAGTAAAATTTTAAGAAACTAAACCTATAATACCTAAATGCAAAAAGTACGGTACGGTTACTTCTCTAAATACTCCTGCGAGGATGCCAGTTTTTTATATAACGGTGTTTTAATGAATCTCCATAGAAACCCTTTGTCCAGTTTCATGATTCCACTGTTAGAACCAAATGCTGCTTCAATAATTTGACTGCTCCGTGACTTAGGCCTTTGTTCGTCAGCAGTGAAGCTTAGGAACCGCTCGTTAAAAGCAATTGCCCCAATTACTGTAAAAAATTCGTAACTTCTTGATGTATAGACAAATGCGCCTTAGAAAATAAAATAAAAAATAAAATAAAAAAATAAATGTAAATAGACAAATATAGATACATAAAAATAGATATTGTATATTTTCGATAAATACCTTCTAAATTTAATCGATTCAAATATGGTAGGAAGTCTGTGTTTTTGGACACCTGACTTTGTTTAATCCATTGCACAAATTCTTTCACCACTGTATCTGTTGTACCCACGTATTTTTTTGCATTTTGAGGTTCAGTAAAATTCTTTTGAAATGTACTTCGTAGTCTCCACCATTCCGATCCGTTTCTGTGAATTTGAAGAGTATTATAAAGTCTTTTCAATGTGCATAACTTATAAGATAGTTAAGTATAATATATAATGTCGTTTAAGTGATTTGATTCGAGTAACACAAGTGGTAAAAAAACGAAAGCAGAATATTACGTTGAAAGCAAGCCGCCCGTGTTATAAACCTTCGGTTTACTCAGACGATAGTGCAACATGGCGGTATGACTCCGCCTGGCGGGGTAGCGATCATTTTGCCGTAAAACAGTTTCTATCAGGTCTGGTTCATACACGTGTAGCAAGTTCACTAAAGGCATCTCTCTTACGAGGCCACCGTAACGCCGCCAATTCAGCCACGCATTATTATCTAAACTTTCAGCATCATATTCACCTGTAAAACATTTCACTAACATAAAAGTATCTCATTATCGACGCGTAACACCGTTAGATATATAGAAATAGTTATATATATTCGTACTGTCAGAACGGACAAGATTAAAATTTTAGGGACCTAACCTTATCACAATTATATCAAAACAAGTAGATCAAAAAGCACATAAGACTCACAGAAATGAACGTGGGATTTGCGAGGAATGTGCTTTCCACTCTCGTCTTCAGAATCTCATACGACACACACTATAACATAGCGAGGTGCTTAGATACCTTCTACGAGTTATACATGCACTCATGAACCGTAATTCTGGTTTTAAGCTCGTTATTCGCGAAAAGTCGTAGGTACTGTGGAAGTTCAAGTGTAAGAGGTACAAAGGACCAATGTAGTTCTATCTCTCGTGTAATAAACGGAAAAAATATGAAATTATTATTGAAAATACATTATTGTAAGCAACAATGTAACAAATACCTAAATGTAATCTAGATTTCAAATCGGATCTAGATTTCAAATCATTCCTACCTTAAAATTATAACATTACCAAAAGATAAAAAACTCACCAATAAATGGCCAGTATTTATACAGTGTTCCAATTACAGGAAAACACTTGGGGCCGGGAATCTCGTTGAAATTCAAAGGTGTTATTGAATCGAGACTTTCTGTAGCAACATTATTGTCACTAACGCTAGAACTCAAATAAAGGACTCGAGTAACATTATTTATTGTTACTTTGTTCAACAACTTTCTTACTGAACTTGTTTTTAACATATCTAGATAGCACAAAAACTTCTAAAATACGAGTACGATGCCTATGGGAAGCAACGCTGCACTGAGCTTTATGTTACAAACTACCTAGAGTTCGTTTGAAATGAGATGCACATAAAACATTGAGGTGAAAAAAATTCTAAGTGGCAAGCTAGCGCCGCATATAATGCATGTATAATTTTTAAGTTTTAAAATTTTATCGCAAAAAGCGTATCTATACAGTTTATATTTTTACACAGCGTTGTAGCTCTACATCGTACAAAAAAGCCATAGCCATCCTAGCCGCATCTAGCTCCCTTTTATTTCGGATACTGTGTAGACAATCAAAACATGTTTTTCACCAATGAGTAGGATGGTTCCCACAAGGTTTGGATTTGTAGGCAATTGATGTTTTATATAAAATTTGATGGCCACATAAAAATAAAAACGCTTTGACTCACAAATAACAGGGACTACGTAGGGATTTCTATGGTAATATAAGATAAATAAATAAAGGTAAATTGTTGTACAAATGTTTATTTATTATACAATTATACATTATTATAACGATATTATCTTTCTTTGCCAATCCACCTCAGGGCTAAACAGAGCATATAGAAGATAGCATATGTAAAATAAAAGAGTAAAGAAAAGCTGTTAAAGACTTGATTTTGTATGAAAAAGATTCCTCGTACCTCATATTAACATGAAGTACCACTCAGAACTTATGAGTGTTAAGAAATATGGAACTGTTTTGCGAAATCTGTGTACACAGCCAAGTGATCCAAAAAAAATAGTATTCACTATGGTAACCAGGTGGTTTATAAAATACTAATGTACGTACATATTAAAACATATTTACACTCATATAAAGTTTTTTTACACCTGGATTTAAAAAATTCTCATCACACGAATATTTATTCTAGGTGAGAATCAAAGTTGCAGCTAGCTGAACCATATTTACTAACCAGGGGATCAATGAAACAGTCATGCCACCATCATACCTTAATGATTATAATGTATTATTCATCATAAAGTTCTGTTGGCTATGAGCATTGGAATAATTATAACGAAACACGTAATATCACGCCTGTATGCCCGAAGAGGTAGGCATAGGAATGCAAAACACTCCCACGTTTCACCAGTTAAGTTTACATCCCACTATAGAATAGGTGGTGAGCCTATTGCCATGCATCAGGCACATATCCAGACTCCGAACCACTACTAGAGAATCTAAATTAGAAAATTTTGTAGTGTTCGACCCCGGAATCGAACCCGGGACCTCCCGATGGGCTGTCGCACTTGCAACCAACACTATCAACGAGGCAGTATTTTTAACAAATGTGAGAATATGTGAACATGAACTTTAGTTACATCATAGTCATCATCCAATTTATTTCTTCCTGTAAACAATAAAAACAATTACACAAGGTTTGTGTTGCATAAAGTACTAAGAAATTAATATATATATTTTGCAAAAAGATTCTTATGCCTCCAAATCCAGTCATATGATGTATGGAATATTAGTACTTCAGTGTATACATAAAAACGATACACAGAATTTACAATAGAAAACTATACTATAACTCACACATATTTTACAATAGAAAAATATAAACAAGTTTAACTACAATAGGACCATTACATTTTTAATCTTATTTTCAGTAGCTTCATGGGTATTCTTGCTTGCACAACCTTGGTGATGAGGCTTTCACCAAGAGGACTGTTCGCCCTTATATCCAGACTGTGTAAATCATTTATTATGTCTATGCGTCTATTCCATTTTTCTAAGCCATTCCAGGCTATCATGACTCCATTATCTGTACATAGCTTCGGGGATGGTCGAAATATTTTGTACTCAAACTCATTACAGAGCATTGACATTGAATTAAAAATGTAATTGTTGCAAGCTACCCCACCAGACACAACAAGTTGCTTATTTTCTTCTGGAATTAAATTATTTTGTCTACAAAACTCGAAAGCTCTCTGTGTTCTGTGAACTAAATGTCGAGAGACAGCCATTAGCACAGCTGCACACAAATCATTAACTTCCGGTATCAGTTGATCTGCTGCTATATTATGTTCTCTCTCCTTTTTGAACAAATGATAGAATGCCGATGTTTTAATACCTGTGAAGCTAAAGTTGCAATCTCTATACTCTGTTAAAGGCAAGGGTAGCTGGAACATGTGAGGGTTTGTAGCCTTTGATGCTGCAACTTCAACAGCTTGACCACCACACATTTGGGAATATTCTGCTACATTCCTGAGCTTTAATCGCCTTGCAACTTTATCAAACACCTCTCCAGGAGCTGTATCCTTTCCTTCACCCAACAACAAAAATCTATTGACATCTTTTACAACAGCCAGCAAACAATGTCCTCCAGATATAAGTAATGTTAAGTATGGGAAGGTTATTGGATGCTGCATCCTAACAGCCAATGCATGAGCTTCCATATGATGAATAGGAATAATTGGTTTATTATACTTTTTAGCTAAGTGTTTAGCATACTTCATGCCAATAGCTAAACTAAGTGGAAGGCCGGGTTCTAAAGTGACCGCAATAGCGGCAATATTCTCCATTGTTATCTGGGCATCCTGTAAAGTTTCATCTATTACAGGTTCAATATATTTTCGGTGCAAGTCTTGAGCGACATCAGGAATTATGCCTCCGTTTCTAAGATGTACTAAGCTTTGTGAATGTAATCTTTCACTCAGTAATACTCCCTTATAATTTATAATGGCACAACCTGTATCGTCGCAAGAAGTTTCTATTCCGAGTATGCAATTAGTTTTGAGATATCTAATTAATTTATTTAGGTAATTGTTGTTAAATGATACTTTATTAGAATGCCTCAGTAACTTCGCAGTAAATAATAAACGCAATGAGTTAATCATATTGACGTTTCTTCTAATTTTTTCGCATTAATTGGGAATAAAAGCTAAATTTTATTGTGAAATCATCGCATTTAAATGATAATAATATTTATATAATATAAAATAACCTAATAATTTCAAAATTTTGAAATGTTTGAATTTTTATTTATACATACTATATTTTTTTAATTTAAAGACTATGAAAGATAATGTTCAGCCAAACATAAAGTTATTTACCCAAGTGCTATTTCCTTTGGCCTCTCTAAGCAAAATAAGTTTGGCCAAAAGAACTTATTTCAGGGCTGCAAATGTTATTTAAAAAGAAAACCTTGAGCATTGATCAGTCGTCACCGGTCACCGTGAAGTTGCGGGATTGATAGGAGACTTACGTTGACAGTTTTGTTAATTGAATCTGTGATGTGCTGTTTTGAATGAATTGTTGCTTCATCTTTCGTTCTTGTATCTATCACGTACGGTTGTAAGAAAATTACAATATAAATAGCGTCTCAAATCTTAACAGTTGCCAAATAATGTGCAACGTAACCTTATAGTGTACTAATTAATTCAACACCAGACCGTATACTTGTACGCGAAGAATGGAAACTTTAGAAAGAATTTTTCGCAATATCAAACAGCAAATCTCTACTTTGCCGGCAACGTTACCAAAAACCATAGAGTGTCTTAATAACTCCGTTAGTAAAGTGAAATTACCACCATTTACAAGGGACAATGTCTTATATTATTATTTACCTATACAAGGCCTTGTTAGTTACACAACATTGTCGGTTAGTGTAATGAATCCCCATTTGATGATCAGGTAAAAAAAGAAAACGTTATTTGTTACGTAGGTGCTCCTTACATACTAATACCTTTTACTAAGCGCTTGTCTTTGTAAATGTTGAAATATTCATATCCACTTTCACTTAGTCATATTCAAATTCATATTTTAAGTGTCACAAATAATTACAATATATTTTGTCTTATTTGTTTCGATTTTAAGGTAGATAAATCCTTGAAGGTTACATTTTGTTGTTTCAGATTATTTCCAAAGCGAGACATAACAGATGTGTTATTCTTGTCTGCTGGAGGAGGGGCGGGCCTGTGGCTGTGGGCACGTCCTCACATTGCAGCGGCTGCCCCAGCTAGACGATTTTCTTGGGCTTTCCTAGGTGGCTGTCTTTGGCCTCTTGGATCTATATTCATGTGGGCTATTCTCAGAAGCTCCATTGGACAGCGACCAGTATTAGGCACCATGTTGGGTGTCACTACAGGAGCTATGCTAACTAACATTGCTTTGGACTACTTCAGTTATGTTGAACTTATGTTTTGTGGTGGGGTTCGCCTGCCAGAAGACAACTACAGCCCAAATAGTGATGATGAAAGATATGATATTGATATATAAGACAACTTTCCAAAAGGCTTAACTTGTTGCACAAACATTGTATAAATACATTAACTCACCATGTTCAGGTAACTTTGTTTATTTCAGTATAAGCACACTGTATTTATAGTAGTTAAGATGGAATTAAAAATATTAGGCTTGATTTATTGCTTAACCTACTTTGATGATGCTTAATTTATTTATTATGTCTAGTCTTTAACTATGGTATTTGTTTGAAGTAAATTAAAATCCTTTTCAACTAAGATGTCCATTTTATTTGATGATATATATTTTACTCTTATTTATGTGTAATAAAATTGTGCATCCTACATATTGTTGCACCTGTTTTTCTAAAGAGGTCAGCAGAGAAATGCAGGACACACTCCTATCAGATGAGGGTGTCACCCTATAGCCATTCCTCAGACTCAGATCTAGACTGTGCTACTACTTTGAATTTTAAGTTTGAAAACAAATAATACTTTGACACAGAGATTGAACCCAGGACCTCATGATCAACTGTTACATATGAAATCATTAATCCTTTTTTAAAATAAAACAAGAAAACAGACTTTTTCACACAATATAAGAGCTGGCACAATTTTCAAACAATAGTGCAGTCAGCTTTTCTGGTAATGTTTGTGACTGGGATATCCAGCAATTTGGGAACCTTTTAAATTGTTTCTACTTAGATTATTATAACCAGGGTGGACTATTTCTATGCTCAGATATTAAATTTAGATAATAATATCACATGTGTAATCCCCAAAGAGGTAGCAAAGGAATGTAGGACACTCCCATATTTTACTAGTTTCATTTTCGTACCTCCCACTATAGAATAGATTATGAGTTTATTACCACACACTTGACACATTTTTAGACCACGAGCCACTATTAAAAAATTATAAATTAGAAAAATTTGATAGTGCCCAACCCGGGATTTGATCCCAGGACCTACTTAACTGTGGTCGGGGTTACAGCCAACAGTACCAACGAAGCAGTCTCCTAAAATGTTTGGTAATAATAATTAATGTAATGTTTTAAAAAGAGATTCCTAAATTGTACATTTATTTTTGCCTATAACTTCCATATAAATGTTAAGACGAAAAGTTGTAAGAAAAATTTGTAGATGTTTTTTATCAAAAAAAATATTCATAAACTGTTCGTAGTCATTAGTTCACGAGATAAACCGAAAAAAATAAACTCACCTTATTACACACTAAAACGATGACCGTAGTACACGCCCCACAAATACTGATATCTAAATTTACTTTGTTTCATTAAATAAAAAAGAAAATAACACTCGATATGAATCACTTGCTGGCCTTAATTTAAACCCAGAATTACATTTCAATAACAAAACAACCATAACCGTTTTATCTTTCTTCTAAGCAACGTGCCCTCATTAATTCTGCTGGCGCTACTTCTACAGCACTGTATGCGTCAGTAGAATACCATTTACATCGAAAGCCCAGACTTCACTCATTATCAGCACACCATATCCCAATTTTTTACGCAATAAACACAAATACACTGACATTGCATTAATTGTACTTTAGTGGAAAAGAAGTTAAGTGTTTTAAATGAGAAACTCTCACACGGAACTGAGCTTGTGTACCACAAAACCTGTCCTCTTGGGTAGATGAAATAATAGATAAAAACGATCAGTAATCAAATAAAAATCACAGTAATAAAGAATTTCAGTTTTATTTCAAATTTGTGTTGCATATTAAATTGATTATAACTCTGATTAGTTATTTTGTGGAGGTTTAGACCATTCTACATTTAAGATCAAATGATCGTAACCATGTCCATTGAGAGTCTGGATTGCCTTGGCAGCATCGGCCCGGAACTTGAAGTGGACGTAAGCAAACCCTTTGCAGTGGCCAGTGCTCTGTAAAAAACAAAAACATTAAATAAGCCTTATTTAATTCCTGAACGAATGAACTACTGAGGTACCGGAACGGTACTGAGGACTGACTAGAACAGATTTTTCTTTAATATAAATGGTTATTATTGACCACCTGTATCTCAAAAGATTTTTTAAATTTGTAACTCCCATATTGTGTAATCATGACTCAACTGATAAAGGACTGAAAAGGACTAGTAAGGTAAACTACTTTACTAACTGAATTGCAAAAGTATGGAGCAATCACTTTACTGACCTTAAAATTTAAAAGTGATATTAATTCTAAGACAGTATTTTTGTCTGTCTACACCTGGACTTCATAGTAACATAATGGTCATTATGTTATACAATACAAAATTATTGTTCCAATTCAACTGCAACACTATAACTTAGTGTTATACTCAAATCTTGATTTCAGTCAAAAAATCTGCTTCCAACGAAAGTTGGTCAAAACTACAGCATAGTCGAAACTATTTCTCATTCATGGGGCATATTTTTCTTTTCAAAATACACTTTTATACATAGGTACATTGTCTTTTTTGTACAGGCTGTTTATACTAGTGTTTTGTAATTTGAAAAAGAAGAATTTGAATAGAATTGTACTCACAACCATCATTCCTTTTTGGCAGATCGGGTGTAATAGAGGAATAATACTGATACCTTCTCTTTAGCAAGATATAGCTTCTGTACAGGGCCGAACCCCTTGACGAGGTCCTCGAGGTCGGCCTCGACGGCGAAGTTGCTGAGGTTGGAGATGCGGATGGCGGCGATATCGTCGCGACGCGCGCCGGGCGGCTCACGGCCCGTGCCGCGCCCCGCGCCGCCCTCGCGCAGGTACGGCGCCACATACTTGTTGGTGGGCGCCGCTTTCGCGTCTGAACATTCACATTCTCATTTATCATCAACATTATTATGATTGCCTTTTTGCTCTTGTTTCAAGCGCAACAGCAGATAGGGAGGTTCCAGGTCAAACACTTACATTTTTCTAATTTAGATTTCAGCAGTGTCTCGAAGTCTAGAAATTTACCTGGTGTATTGCTATAAGCTCACCACATTTTCCATTTTGAGACAAATATGCAACTAGTGAAATATAGGAATCTTCTACGTTCCTCTGTCTACCTCTGGGGATTACAGGTGTGACATTAGGTTTACTATAAATATTCCATATTTTCTATTATAAACAGTCCTAATTAACACACAAGTGAAATATATGAGGATATTGATTAATTAGAAAGATTGGAAAACACATGGTGACATCATCACCAATCCTCCTACAGGTTCCCTGTTGGGCACAGGGCTTCTGTCAGAATGAAAAGGGTTAAGGACATGAGTGAATACTGGCACTATGGAGATCCAAAATCACTGATTATGACTAGGATGATCTTGTCTAATTGAATAGACTAATACCTGCAGCCTTAGCAGCTTCACTGGCCTTCGTCTGGGCCAACTGGGTGTGCTTGAAGGGACAGCTCAGAGTCCAGTGGTCTCCTTGGCAAGTACGGCACTTGTAGATAACACTGCTGGTTTGAGGCTAAACATAGGCAAAAATTATTCATATAGATATTGTACCTTCATTATATCCCTTAACTATAAACAAAACAAAATACATTATACTGTTGACAAGAATAACAAACATGTCCTAGATAGAACCAAGTCAGAACCTATTGATGACATTGATATTATGTTATGAGCGGAATTATGAGCTAGTTCTATTAGAAACTCCAGTGAATTTTACTGCACCTGTATGTGAATTAACTGTTAACACATTCTTATGTTTTGCAAAGTTCAGTCAAAGATTTGCTTTAATTACATACATACATACATATCTTCACACCGGGTCCCTCACGGGGTAGGCAGAGAGCACTGAGTGCCAAATATCTCTATCCTTACAGACCTGCCGCGCCTCC